>OX384031.1:17285817-17325817 GCA_947534325.1 Agonum fuliginosum | reverse complement strand
ATAACGAATATTGAAGTTAATTAAAGAAAGTAGCAGCGGACAGTCGATGTAATTATTTAATAAACGATAAAGAAAAACTAAGTCACTAAACGTACGGCGCTCTTGGAGAGATGTAATATTAAAATAATTTCTTATTTCAATGTATGATACATTTGAAAAAATATTAGGAAATTTGAAACGCATACTCCTTAAAAATTTATTCTGAACGCTTTCAAGTGATTTTTTCTGAACGTCATAGTAAGGAGACCAAACTATCGCACAATAATCTAATATTGGACGAACTAGTGTGATATACAATAGTTTAATTGCGTGAACATTTTTGAAATCTCGAGTAGATCTATAAATATGTTGTGTATGTCGTAGTCCTGGGTCAAGTTGCATACCTAGGTATTTTATTTTAGGTGCCCATTGGATGGTGTTAGTTCCGAAATTCAGATTTTCCATTTCTTTGGGTCTTCTTCTTGTGCATAATAAGGCTTCAGTTTTTGATGGATTAATTTTTATTTTCCATTTGACGAGGTATTTGTTAATTTTTGTAAGGGCTTTCTCTAATTTGTTTTTAATTGCACTAGTCCGATAGGAGGACGTATACAGTGCTGTATCGTCCGCAAATAGTCCAATGTTTACGTCTTTGGTTTTAGGTAGTTCATTTATATATTGTGAACAGTATTGGTCCAAGGACCGAACCTTGTGGTACACCAGCTACTACCGTTCTGGTCGATGACATCTCCTCACCGATTTGTACGATAAACTTCCTATCTCTTAAGTATGAATCAATGAATTTGACTATGTATGCAGGAAACTTCATATCTATTAGTTTGTTTATGAGTCCTTTGTTCCATACGGTATCAAAGGCTTTTTCTATATCTATGAATATTATTCCAGTGTGTTTGTTTAGATTGAAGTTATCTGTGATGTGGCCAGAGAGTCTCGCAAGTTGGTGGACTGTAGAGTGTCGTCGTTTAAAACCAAATTGTTCGTTAATTATTATATTGTTTTCTTCAAGGAAATCATTAATACGTCAGTAGGGCACTTTTTCTAGTATTTTGCTTAATGAGCACAATAGGCTTATTGGCCTATAGTTAGCGGGCGACGTTGTATCTTTGCCTTTTTTGGGAATTGCTATTATTTTAGCAGTTTTCCACATACTTGGAAAATATGAAAACATAAGGGAATTATTAAATATCACTGTTAGGAATACTATTGCTTTTCTAGGTAGTTTTTTTAGTATGGTAGTGTTTATTTTATCTATTCCTGGTGCTTTTTTGTTTTTCGTTTTTCTTATTATGTTTATTATCTCTGTGGGTTTGGTTAGAGAACAATTTGTGTCTTTCAATGGAGGATGCGTCTTCATAAATTTTTTATGAGTTCTGTTAATAGTGTTGGTGTGATAAATGCTACCTAAGTCGATATTTTGGTTGTGAACTTGTGCAAATTAGTCAGCAAAAATTTCGGTTTTATCTTTGTCTGTATAGGCAACTTGAGCTCCGGTGTGTAGTGATGGAATTGATCTTCTTGTTTTTGTGAAGTACTTGGTTATTTTCCACAAGCTTCCATCGTGCGGGTTGACGTTTTTCAAAAAGTGCTCCCATTTTTATTTTACTATTGTCACTGTCAAGTCATAATCATTTAAATTTTGCGTAGTAACAAATGTTAGTCGATCATGTACTACAAGATACCGAAATAGTAAATTATAAATATATACTTTAATTTTATTCTTAAATGATACCAGATACAAAAATATTTATAAAATACCGATTGTAGTTAATAATCACATAATCTTTCATTTAAAATTAAAAAAATTGTCTTAAATTAAATATTTATCGAAATATTTGAAAAAAGTACTACTTCCGGTTTGTAGGTTGAAACAAAAAATAGGAGGTGCACAACTAGATGCTATAACAGTCCTAAATACAAAATTTCAACTTTCTACGTCTAACCGTATTTGAGTTATGAGACACACGTACGTCCGTCCGTCCGTACGTACAGACGTCATGACGAAACTAGTCATAATGGATTCAGAAAAGGTCAAAACGGATATTTCCGTAAAAATCTGAGAACCGAAATTTTTCGCGATTACAATACTTTCTTTTACTCCTACTCCAGTCAAAATACGGGGGAGGGTTGTATTATTACTGGCAACTACCAGATTTGGTCTAGTATAGGTTTTTTGGGTCGCTGATCACGAATTTCGGGGTCATTTTGTAAAGAAATGTGCGGAACACCCTTAAATTTGCAAAAACTACCCCCAAAATGGTTTTTTTTTATATATTCGCACTTTGAGTGCCCAAATTTTGCACAAAGGGGTTTTTTGGGTCGCTGATCAAGAATTTTGGAGATTTTTTTATAAAAATTAATATTTCACCCTTAAATTATCTAAAACTATCTCCAAAAAAGGGTATTTTTGCTATTTTCGCACTTTGAGCGTCCAGATTTAGTTCATATAGGTTTTTTGCTCGCTGATCAAGAATTTCGGGGATTTTTTTATATAAATTAATATTCCACCCTTAAATTAACTAAAACTACCCCTAAAAAAGGATGTATTTGCTATTTTCGCACTTTGTGCGTCTAAATTTGGTCCATATGGGTTTTTGGGTGATCACGAATTTCCGGGGTGTTTTTATGCAAAATTAATATTTTGCCCTTAAATTAGCAAAAACTACCCCTACAAGGGTATCTTTGCTATTTAAAGGTGAAGTATTAATTTTTATTAAAAAAATCCCCGAAATTCTTGATCAGCGACCCAAAAAACCTATATGGACTAGATCTGGACGCTCAAAATGCGAAAATAGCAAAAATACTTTTTTTGGGGGTAGTTTTAGCTAATTTAAGGATGAAATATTAATTATTTAAAAAAATCCTCAAAATTCATGATCAGCGACCCAAAAAACCCCTTTGTGCGAAATCTGGGCACTCAAAGTGCGAATATATAAAAAAAACCATTTTGTAGTATATATTTTTTTACTGCTACTATACTCACAAATATATTTTAGTCATTTTATTTAAACTGCAGCAGAAGATATAAGCATATTTTACTATTATCACTGTCATGTCATAATCATTTAAATTTTACGTGTAACAAATGTTAATCGATCATAGACTACAAGATACCGAAATACTAAATTATAAATATATACTTTAATTATTCTTAAATGATACCAGATACAAAAATATTTATAAAATACCGATTGTAGATAATAATCACATAATCTTTCATTTAAAATAAAAAAATTGTCTTAAATTAAATATTTATTGAAATATTTGAAAAAAAGTACTACTTCCGGTTTGTAGGTTGAAACCAAAAATCTTGAACTCTTCTACCCTATATATAGAGTGTTGAGTTTTCTTCTTTATTTATGTTCCTTTGTTAATTTCTTCCATTCTTTTCTTTCTCTAGCTAATATTTTCGCTTCTGCTATATTCAAACCTTTGTCGTATATTATTTCATTGATCATTGTATCCCAGGATTTGTTTGGTCTTCCTCTCGATTTCGTCCCTGTGTACTTCGTTTTCCATATTCTTTTCACCTGTCTGTTTTCCGGCATTCTTACCAGGTGGCCGAACCAGTTTAGTTGTCTCTCTACGACTGTCTTTAGTAGTGACTTAACTTTGATTGTTTCTCTTATTATGTCGTTTCTAATTCTGTCTCTTCTTGTAACCCCTTGTATTTTCCTCAGAAATTTCATTTCTGCCGCCTGTAGTTTGCTTTTTTGTCTATTATTTATCACCCATGTTTCGCATCCGTGTAACAGTGTTGCTTGAAAAATTGTTTTGTAGACCGTTGTTTTTGTGTTTTTAGAAACTAGATGGTTTTTAAAAATTGTGTTGTTGAGGGAGAAGTAACTTCTGTTTGCTGCTTGTAGTCTTTCATGGATTTCATCTTCTATGTCTCCTCTGTCGTTTATTGTTGCTCCCAAATATTTAAATGAATCTACTTGTTCTATTTGCTTGCCGTCCAGGAAGATATTCATAACTATCTTTGTCTTAGATATTTCCATAACTTTTGTTTTACTAGTGTTAATTTCCATATTAAAAGTTCTAAGTTCCTCTTTCCATATGTCTAGTTTTTGTTGCAGATGTACTTCCGATTGTGCATAAATTGCCAAATCATCAGCAAATGCACTCTCAGCTATGCTGCATTTCTGTAGATTTAAGTATCCTAACGTTACTTTATTACTTCTTGCATGCACCCTTCTTGTTATTTCATCTAAGAATATTATGAATAAGAAAGGACTTAAGGAACCTCCTTGTCTAAGTCCTTGACATGTAATAAATTCATCTGAGTAACTGTTACCTGTTCTCACTATATTCCTGGTTTTCCTATATATACTCTGTATTGCCCCTAGTAACGTTTTATTTATTCCTCTTTTCTCCAGAAGGCTCCATAACATTTGTCTGTTAACCTTATCAAATGCTTTGGCTAGATCTATAAAAGCAATATATAGGGTTTTGTTGTGCAGCAGCGTCTGGTGAACTAAATGTTTTAGAGAGAAAATGTGGTCCTGATTGCTGTATCCTTTCCTAAAACCGCTTTGTGACAATTCTAGTGTTTGTTCCAGTTCTCTTAATTTCTCTTCTAATATCGCTTCATACAATTTTGCCGTTGTACAAAGTAAGGAGATTCCTCTATAGTTGGCACAAGTTCGGTTGTCCCCTTTTTTTAAGATCGGGAAAGTTATTGCAATTTCCCATTCTTTAGGTATTTGACCCGCGTTCCATATAGTATTTAATAATCTATGTAGTAATAGTGTTCCTGTTTCTCCTAGCTTCTTTAGTTGTTCTGGCTTTATATTATCGTACCCCGCGCATTTTCCTGTTTTTACTTTAAATATTGCCTTCTTAACTTTTTCAATTGTGATGCTGTTTACTTCTTTAAATACTTGCAATTGTCTGTCAGTGTCTATATCTTCTTCCTTGTCTTGTTCTTGTTCTTTTGTTTCTAATAGGTCTTCAAAATATTCTTTCCATCTCTTCATTATTTTTGTTTCTTCTGTTAGAATATTCCCTTTGCTGTCTTTAATTTGTTTTAGTGCTACATTTTTCTTTTCTTTTGTATTTTTTAAGACTTTATAGAATAATTTTTTGTTTTCCTTAAAATTGTTTTCTATTCTTCCTCCGAAACTTTCCCACGATTTTTTCTTTGCTTCTCGTATAATCTCCTTTACGTTCTTTCTTTGTCTTTTATAAACTTCATAATATTCTGGTTTCTTTGTGTTTAGATACTTTTTCCATACTTCTTTCTTCTTTTTAATCTCCTCTTTTATTTCTTCACTCAACCAACTTCTTATTTTTGCTTTTCCATTTATATTTGTCTTTCCGCATGCTATTTCTGCTGCTCTTGTTATTACTGTTTTGAAGAAAGCCCACATTTCTTCTACATCTTCTGTAATTGGTTGAGGCAGTTTCTCTATTAATTTGCATATTTCCGATTCATATTATTTTTGGACTTCCGTCGTATGCAGTCTTTCTGTCTTTATTCTTTTTATTTTAACATTTATCGGATGTGCATCCTCCTGCTTTGTTGTACCATTTGGCATTGCAATTTTAGCTGTTAGTAAATAATGATCGCTATCTATTTCATAACTTCCTTTTACCCTCACATTCTTAACTTTATTAATGTTTGTCGTGTTTGTGATAAAGTAGTCTATTATTGAATATTCATTCCTACTGGGTTCACATCTTGTAAATTTGTGAATATTTTTGTGTTCGAATATAGTATTGAGTATTGTTAAATTGTTTACTCGTATAACGCAAAAGTCTATCAATCTATTTCCATTGTTGTTTTTATGTGGCTCGCCAAATGTTTTCATAACACTTTGTATTCCTTTATTATTGTTCCCTATTCTGGCATTTAGGTCTCCTGTTATGTAAACATTTTCATCGTATTTTTCAGTGATTTTCCCAATATTCATCTTTTTTTGCTTTCGCTTCATCTTCATTTGGGCCATAAGTTATTATCAAATTAAAATAGTTGTCATCTGTCACTTTAATTTTCACTGCCATTAATCTTTCGTTGAGGCAATTCCAGTCGATTATTGCCTGTTCCAGTTTCTTATGTATGATACATCCTACTCCTGCTTGTGCTCTTTTATTTTGGGGAATTCCACAGTAAATAAATAATGTAAATAAATAAATGAGACTGAGTTGCGCGCGCGTAAGCTGTGTTTACTGTGTCTTTTGAAAGCCGATAATAAATTCGTAATATTCGGGTATTATCGCTTAGTTTTATAAAATTTGTGTTTTAAAACGTGTACATCAGTGCTTTAAAGTTGAGAAAGTGGAGTGAACTTAAATAGACGCGAATAAAACTTTAAAAACTTAGTTTTAAAACTGCAGTGATAAGGCAGCTGTCAGTGATAACCTTAAGCAGCGCGGCTCACAGTGTTCCCACTGGTCTGTGACAAACAACCTGTGTGACGAACAGAAAACAGTGTTGAAAATAAATATTAAAGAATAATAGTTTATTTTGCTCACGTAATTTAATTAAATTAATTTAATGAGCGGTATAAGTAGACTAAGAACTAATTCTACTGGATCTATTAGTGATTACGTGAAAAGGAAAAGAATACCAGAAACGGCAGAAGTAGAAATCTTCAAGAAAATTAATCTGCTACAAAGAACACCACCAAAAGAAACAACAAGTAAAATGGATGCAAAGAATATGGCAGAAATGTTTCAACGTTTGCTTTCTAAAGCGACGAATGAAATTAAATCCGAAATAAACGAAGTGAAAAACGATTTAAAGGAGGAAATAAGAAATAATAATGAAAAAATAAACAAACTACAATTAAAAATAGAGGCGAAAGAAGAACAGTGGAAAGCTGAAAATGAAAAATTACAAAGAAGATTGGAGAGTTTAGAGGAAAAATGCTACAACCAGGAAAAAGAGAAGAAAAACAATATAATTATAAAAGGACTAGCCACCCAAAATCAAGACATTAAAGAAGCAGTAGAAAATTTCTTCAAAGCAGAACTTAATGTAGAAACTCAAATGAAGTCAGCATATTGTATTAATAACAATAACGTAAGCAAGCCGCAGGAAATAATTATTGCTCAATTCGAAAACTGAAACGATAAACAAAAGATATGAGAACAAAAAATGTACTACGTGATAAGAAAATCTTTTTTGAAAATGATCTAACATTGGAAGAAAGGAAACCTCAGTTCATATTACGACAGATAGGGAGAGAAGAAAGAACTGAGAAGAATAAAGCAAAGGTGGGATACAACAAAATAACAATTAATGGGAAACAATATACGTAGGATAGCGATAAAGAGGAACTAGTAGAGAAAGTCAATAATGCCATAAGTGACGCAGAAGTGGCAGCAGAAGGACGTGCGGCAAAAAACGATTAGGACCAAAAATAGAGACGAATAAACAGAAGAAGACAAGGCATGGCAAAGGATTAATGAATATTGGATCATGGAACATAAGAAGCATAAACGGAAAAGAAACCAAATTGGCAGAAGAATTTGAAAAAGCAAATCTCGATATATTGGCAGTTACAGAAACTAAGAAAAAAGGTAAAGGAATTATTAAAATGGGAAACTAGATGCTATAACAGTCCTAAATACAAAATTTCAACTTTCTACGTCTAGCCGTATTTGAGTTATGCGACACACATACATCCGTACGCCCGTCCGACCGTACGTACATACGTACGTACAGACCTCACGACGAAACTAGTCATAATGGATTCAGAAAAGGTCAAAACGGATATTTCCATCAAAATCTGAAAACCGAAATTTTTCGCGATTACAATACTTCCTTTTTACTCTGTACAAGGAAGTAAAAAGGCCAATGTAAAACATATGCGAATTTTCGGTTTTAACTGTAATGGTCCATATTCCAAAACAAAAAAGGTTAAAATGGGATAAGAATTCGAAGAAAATGTTATTTATTGAATATAGTGAGGAATCTAAAGGATACCGCTGTATAGATCCTGCTACAAAAAGATTGAAATAAGTCGTGATGTAGTATTTACAGAATCCGAAATACAAAATGAGAAAGCATCTTAAAATCTCGAATTTAAAGAAGAAATCATCAATCCAGTGGGAGAAAATGAAGAAGATGATCAGAACGACACATCATCACGGGAAGAATCAGTTGATGATATTCTTGAGAATGAAACATGATCGTGAACTGAAGAAACGGTTGAAGATTCAAGCAATGAAAGTTTTATGCCAGAAGAAAATGTAAATCCACCTCAAGAAACAAGAAAATCGTCTCGTATTCGTAAACCAAACAGACTAGATGGTTTTTTGTACTCAATGATAGAAAATGAAACTGTTTGTGATCCATTAACGATTTAGGAAGCTTTTTCGAGACACGATAAAGAAGAATGGGAAGCAGCAATAGAAAAAGAATTAAAATCTCTAAATGATAATAAAACTTGGAGTTTAGTAAATCTACCACCCGGTCGAAAACCTATAAAAACGAAATGAGTTTTCAAAACAAAAACTAATCAAGATGGTAAAATCGTTCAACACAAAGCCAGGTTAGTGGCAAAAGGATGCTCGCAAAAATATGGCATTGATTATACCGAAACCTATTCACCAGTCGTGAGGTATATCAATAGGATATTTAATGGCGTTTGCAGTAAAACACAAATTAAAAATTGACCAAATGGATGCCGTCACTGCATTTTTACAAGGCGATCTAAATGAGGAAATATTTCTAGAACAACCTGAAATGTATAATGGGTTCAAGTAAAGTTTGCAAGTTGGATCAAGCCATTTATGGACTTAAACAAAGCGGTAGACAATGGAATATAAAACTTGAAGGAATGTTAAAATCGTTTGGATTGAATAAATCAAAATTCGATCCATGTATATTCCACAACGAGAAGTTAAAATTCATACTTGCAATATACGTCGATGACCTACTAATTTTTTGGAAGGACGAGAAAGCTCGAGATGAACTGAAAAGAAAATTATGTAGCGTATTTCATATGAAAGATTTGGGAACAGCGAAGAATGTTGTTGGATTTAACATCACTTACGAACCTGATGGAATATCGCTAGATCAAATTAAATAGGTACTTAAATGACGTATTAGTTAAATTTGGTATGTCAGATTGTAAAGCAGTAAGTACTCCAAGCGATGTAAACCAAAAATTATCAGAAGATATGGCGAAAAACAATAATTTAGTAGGAAAAGTTCCATATCAAGAGTTGGTCGGAAGTCTACTTTATCTAAAAAAAATGGCGGGCGAGGCGGACGAGGCTGTCGTGCTGCTGTGAATGTAGAACTGAAATTAATTAACATAGGTGCAATTAAGTGTTTTGGAAAATGTAAATTGTGTTTTCACATTACTTGTGCATCAGTCAAGTCTAATGAACATAAATTACTTACGGGTAATAAAAATCTCAAGTGGTTCTGTGATAAGTGTCTTAATCTAAGTTCAAGTGAATCAAGTGAAGATATTATGTTAGAAATGCTAACAAAATGTTTTGATATATTGAAAAATCAAGATCTTGTAATAAATAAGTTAAGCGAAGACATCAAGGAACTTAAAACCAACTTAAATAAAATCAATGATAACCTTGATAACGTAACATTGAACTTGGTGGCCAAGGACGTCACCGTCAGTGACAGTATCAAACCAATTTTGGCTGATTCTAAATTACCGGTATTATCAACTTCCGAGGTCAATAACACCTCCTCCACACTAGATGTCAGCAAAAGTATAAAAGAATCGTCAACTCAAATTAAAAGCTCTAATAATCCGGCTAAGAATGACTCATATGCCATTAAAACTAGATCCAAGTCGAATTCGAGCATACTACCGAGTCAAAATGAGACTAAAACAGAAACAAAAACAAATGAGATTCAGTCTGAAGAATTTATCACGGTCACTTCCAGAAAAGAAAGAAAATCATCTAAAAACACTAAAATTACAATTGGCACGGGAACGAACATAAATACAGCTGATATTAATTTCAAAGTAGCTCCGAAACAATATCATATATTTGTATCGCGACTTGCTAATAATGTCAACAATGAGGCTATTGAAGACACTTAACTAAACTAAATGTAACTGAATTTACATGTACTATCCTTAAATCGAAGTACGATCATTACAATTCATTTAAAATAAGTGTACCTGCGAACTTCTATGAATCAGTTAGGAATCCAGATAATTGGCCAAAAGGCGTGTTTTTAAACAAATTTTATCTAAGTAAAAAAAATGTATCCACTAAACGTTTTTTTAACCCAAAGACAAAACTCAATTGGGCCCGGATAGTGAAACCTTCATCTGTACAAGACAGTGTAAATAAAAATAAATTATGTGAGCCTAAAAAATCAACTGGTTTAAAAATTGCGCATTTAAACATACGCTCTTTATGTAAGAAGTTTAATGACTGTAAATTTTTTACACGACAGTGACTATGATATTGTCGCATTATCGGAAACCTGGCTTAATTCCACCATGCCAGACAGTATGTTCACAATAAAAAACTTTAATATTGTGCGTTTAGATAGACAATCTCGCGGTGGTTGACTTTTAATTTATATACGCACAGTTATAAGTTATAAAAGAACTGAGCTCTCATCATCAACCTGCAACCTTACTGAACAACTATGTATAAAACTACAAGCTGCTAGAAGAACTACTATGCTTGGCGTTATCTATAAACCTCCAAGTGTATCCTACAATCACCTCTCCGAAATGGAAGCTACTTTTACTGAAGCCTACCTTCAATGTGAGGACCTGATAGGTATGGGTGACTTTAATATTGATTGGATAAAAGATTCACTTGCTAAAAACTATTTATGTTCCATTTTCGAAACCTTTAATCTACAACAAATCATAACTGATCCTATACACGGGTAACTTTATTGTCTAAATCTATGATTGATCTTATCTTTGTAAGCAACAATGTTAAAATTTTGTATCAAGGAACTCGAGACATGTCTTACTTCAGTGATCACTGTTTAATTCATTGTTGTATAGAATTTTCTCTTAATAAGAAGTCATGTTACAAAAAAACCTTTCGATCTTACGCTAATTTCGATATCAATGAATTCAACAGTGATGCTAATAAAATAAATTAGAATTTTATATATAATATTCCCGACATTGATTTCAAAGTATCATATTTCAATGAATGCATACTTGAGTTGTTTGATAAACATGCGCCCATAATAGTGAAAAATATCAATAAAAAAAGTACGCCTTGGATAAATTACAGTATTCGTTGTATGATTAAGTTAAAAAACAAAGCTTTCCTTACATATATTATATATAATTCAGCTCGACAGGCCTTAAAGGCCCTGGGCTTGTTTGACTACATTTTTCCAATCTGTTCTGTTGCTTGCTCTGTTTCTCCAGTTCTTGATTCCTATCGCTTTGAGATCTGCTGTAACTTCGTCTAGCCATCTCTTTTTTGGTCTTCCTTTTTTCTTTTTCCCTTCTTGTCTCCGGTCTATGATAAGTCTTGGTGTTCTTCTTTCCATTAGCCTTGTTACATGACCCAGCCATCTTATTCTTTGCATCTTTACCTGTGTAGTAATGTTAGGTTCTGCGAATATCTCTTCTATTTCTTTGTTAGTTCTTCTTCTCCATAGTTCGTCTTCTTTAATGCCTCCGTAAATTCTTCTTAATATTTTCCTTTCCCATATCTGAAGTTCTTGTTCTTCTTGTTTTGTTAGCGTCCAGGTCTCTGATCCATACAATACTGTCGGTCTCACTATTGTTTTGTATATCTGCTTTTTTGAATTTCTGGATACCTCTTTGCTTGCTAATATTTTGTTCAGAGTTCCCACAGCTTTGTTGCCTTTACTGAGTCTTGCCTTGATTTCTTCTCTCATTTCGCATCTACTTGTGATTTTGACTCCCAGGTATGTGAAATTATCTACTTGTTCGAAATTATATTCCTCTCCTTCTGTTGTAGTTATTTTTAGAGAATTGTTAGGGTTGTTTTTCTTACTACTCATATTCATGTATTTGGTTTTTTCTTTGCTTATTTTTAGTCCCAATCTCCCAGCTTTTTCGATTAATCTTGTTGTTGCTGTTTTTAGTTCTTGTTTTGACTTTGAAATGATTGTTATGTCGTCCGCAAATGCTAGGCATTGATGTCTTCTGTCGTAAATTAGTCCTGACCTATTTAATCCCCCTCTCCTCATTATTACTTCCAGTGCTAGATTGAATAAAGTGGAAGATAGCGGATCTCCTTGTCTCAGTCCTGTTTTTACTTCAAATAATTCTGATTTTAGCTTGTTCACCCTAACTTTACTTGCTGTTCCTTGTATTGTGGTCTCTATTAGCCTTATGATCTTTTTGGGTAATTCTAATTCGTTCATGGCTAAGAGTAGTTCTTTCCTGTTTACAGAGTCATATGCTTGTTTAAAGTCTATGAACAGGATGTGGAGATCAAGTCCTTTCTCATAATGTACAGCTTGAAGTTCTTTAAGAGTGAAAATTTGGTCTATGGTAGAACGATTTTTTCTGAATCCTGCTTGGTACTCGCCTAGTCTGTTCTCCATTTCTTCTTGGAGCTTTTTATTAATCCATGTTGCCATTATTTTGTAAACAACGTCTAGTAGAGCTATACCTCGGTAGTTTTCACATAAAGAGTTGTCGCCTTTCTTGTATATCGGGTGGAGAACAGCTTCTTTCCATTTTTGTGGGATGTCTTCTTCTCTCCAGCATTTTTTTATTATTTTGTATATTTCCTGTCTAATTCTGTCTCCACCGTACTTTATTAGTTCAGCTGGGATATCATTGTCTCCAGGACTTTTGTTGTTTTTCATATTGTTTATTATTTCATCAATTTCTCTTTCTTCTGGTTCAGGTATTCTGTCTTCTTCTGTATCATTGAGCATGTCTAAATTTATATTTTGGTCTAGCTCATTTGTGTTTAAGAGTGTTTCGAAGTAGTTTGCCCATCTTTTTGTTCTAGCTTCGTCGTCTCCTATCAAGTTGCCTTCTTTATCGCGGCAGTACAGCATTTTTTGTTTGTACCCTTCTTTACCTTTTTGGATATTTTGATAGAAATTTCTTACTTCGTTTTTGTTGTAGCTTTCTTCTAATGTTGACATGTGTTCTATTAGTTTCTGCCGTTTCTTTGTTCTACATATCTTTTTATAATTTCTTCTCTGTTGTTGATATTTTAATTTGTTAGTTTCTGTTCTATATTTAATATAATTTATTCTTGCCTTTCTTCCCTCTTCTATCGCTTTTTTGCATTCGTCGTCGAACCATCTGTTGTTTGTGTTGGCTATTGTTTTTGGTCCCAACACTTCTTTCGCTACTCCCTTTATCTTGTTTTGTAACATTAACCAATCGTCTTCTATTGTGGTTTCTGTGTTGTTTTCTGCTAACGTCTGTTCTATTTTTGCTATATATTTTTGTGCAGTTAATTCTGTTTTTAGCTTTTCTATATTATAGCCTTGCATTGTTGCTTTTAATCTGTTTGTGTTTGGTATTTCGTCTTTTATAGTCATTCTTACTAAACAGTGGTCCGTGTTTGCTTCGGCTCCTCTGTAGCTTCTGATATTTGTAATTATCTGAGAGTGTTTTCGCTCAATCAGAATATGATCTATCTGGTTGCTCGTAATTCCATTTGGTGCTGTCCAGGTTCCTTTGTATATTTCTTTTTGTGTAAAAAAAGTACTTTTCACTACCAGTAAATTTTGGGTTGCGAACTCTATCAGTTTCTCTCCATTTTGGTTTGTAAGCTCATGTTTGCTTTCTCTACCTATTGTAGGCTGATATTGTTGTTCTTTACCTATCTTTGCGTTTGCGTCACCCATTACCATCTTTATATCGCCCTTTGGTAGTTTTTGGTATTGTTTTTCTAACTCTTCATAGAACTTTACTTTGTCCTCAACATCTTTCTCTTCCGTGGGTGCGTGAATGTTAATAATACTTAGTTTTTTGTATTTCATTCTTATTCGAAGGTAGCACATTCTTTCTGAGATTTGTTTAAAATCAAGCACTGCACCTTTTAGATATTTCTTGACGAGGAATCCTGTTCCTAACCTTCTATCTTGTCCACTGCTATTGAAGAATACGTAATCTTCTATCTCTGTTATTTCGTTACCTTTTTGTTTTGTTTCTTGGAGTGCTACGATTGCAATCCCATATTTTTCCATCTCCAGTGCTATTTGTTTTAGTGCACCTGTGGTGTATGTCCCTCTTACGTTCCATGTTGCCATTTTTGTTATCGTTTTATTCTTCTTATTGTTATCTTTGTTCATATCCTTTTTCTTTGCTTTTGTCGAATTTATCTCGTATGGTTTCAAGGATTCTGTTAGCAGTTTTTTGGATTCCTTACTTTGGGTTCTCTTTTGACAAGTTTGTTTTCTCTGTCATCCCAATCCCACACTTCATCTTCCTTGATAATCTTTTTGTAACCTATTTTGACTTTCTGTCCCTTCTGCTTTTCTTCTCTTGCTATTATTCTAATTTTATTTTGTATCTCTCGTTCTTCTTTAGTGTAATCATCCTCTATATATATGTCTGTGTTTTTCAGTTTATTTTTGTGAGTCATTATTTCCATTTTATCTTGCCAAGATGGTAATTTTATGACGGTTATATGTTTATTTGTTCCTATTTCTATTTGTCTTGCTTCCTTAACTTTCACTTTGGTTTCCATCTTAGTTTCAATAAATTCTTCTATTTCTTTGTTTAGATTTGTACCCGGAAATAGTTTCCCTTTTATAACTATGTTATTTTTCTTTTCTGTTTTTTCTATCCTTTCAACCTTTTTTTGTATAAAGTTCAGTTTTTCTTTTAGTTCTCGATTTTCTTCTTTAATAGCTCTCATTTCATTTCTATATATCTTTTGCTCGTTTTTCATTTCAGTTATCTCTTCTATCATTGTTCTAAACATTCCTCTTATTTCCTCCATCTCTTCAGTTTTTTTAAGTCTTTGTTTTTCGTTGGCGTTCTGAAAATCCTTTTGGATTTTTGGAATATATTATTGCTATCTTCTTCTCTTCTTCTTTTTTGTTCTTCTGTTGTTGAACTATCGCTATCGTTAGGCATTCTTTTGATTTTCCTCAAAATAGTAGGTTTGGTACAATGGGCTGAGTGCTACCCTGTTCACACGTCGTGAGCGCGTGCGCGGGATGACAAGCGCTACGGTAGGAAGGTCACCCGGGCTTTCCCCTCGGGGGTTATGTTCCTCTTAGCGTTTACTATTTGCTTATTTGAGTACTGACCTTGTTAATTTATGTCTTATTTAGGAGTTGATTTCTTTATTTTTCACTTCCTTGGTTTGTTTTCCAAAACAGTGGGCTCGACACGTCCCAAATAGAGATTAGTTTCGGAGCACTGTTTTGTAGTGTTTACACTTCACTTACCAGGACCGGAATCCTTCCTTACATATAAGAAAACTAAAAATGTAAGAATACTACTGTGCGTTACGAAATATAGTAAATAAAACAATTCGTGTTGAAAAAAAGTACTTTGAAACCATTTTAAAAAGTTGTAACAATCAGTCTGAACTCTGGAAAAAATTAAAGTCTCAACAAGTTGTGTCTAGTAATAGTAACACATTACCTGAATCTCTCATTAAACCTAATGAGATAAATGATTATTTAATTAATTCAACAAATTTTTCGCATACTGCTAATTATTATAATCATAATATAAATAACTCAATCGAACCAAAAGCATGTAATTTTTCATTAACTACAGGTAGTATAGAACAAATTCAAAATATATTGTTTAATATAAAAATAAATTCAACTGGAATAGATGGCATAACACCATACATGATGAAATTATGCTGGAAATATGTGTCTAGCCCACTATTGCATGTAATTAATTTTTCAATAGAAAATGGTGTTATTCCATCTGTATGGAAGACTGCTGTTGTTCTACCCATACCAAAAAAAGCAAATCCTACTGAATTTAATGACTTACGTCCTATAAGCTTATTAACTATTAGCTCAAAAATTATGGAAAAATTAGTGTACGAACAATTGTATGATTGTTATTCAACAAAAAATCATCCCTGACTGTCAATTAGGTTTTCGGCCAGGACATAGCACTACAACTGCTTTATTAAAAATTACTGATGACATTGTATGTGTTGGAACTTGACGAGACAATAATTGTGGTAATACGCAAGTTGGCGTTGCGAAACACTTCTGTCAAAGGGTATTACATTCATTTATTAATGTTGTTGTTGATTTTGTAATAAAATAGAAACCCATATATAAAATATAATTCAATGTACTTAACTGATAATAAAGTCATATTAAACTATATACTTGATTTTAGAACCATCATCACTCTCTAACAGGTTATGGGCCCAGGCCAAATGGCTTGAAAGATAAGTACGTGATTGTGTTTTATAGTAAAATAAATTTCTAATTGATAAGAAAAATGAATTCGTCCGGTTTGATGCGCATAGAGACTCTGAATAAAGAAAACTACGACACGTGGAAATTGCAAATGGAAGCTCTTTTGTTGAAAAACGACGCGTGGGCGTACGTAAGCGGGGAGTGCATGAAACCCGAACCCGATGCAAATGAAGCATCCATAGAAGCTGCTACTAATTGGGTAAAAAATGATAGAAAAGCTAAGTCCGATATCATTTTGTCAATTTGCCCATCTGAACTGAAGCAGATAAAAGAATGTGAAACATCTCGCGATGTTTGGTTAAAGCTTGCAAGTATTTATCAATCCAGTGGCCCCGCAAGAAAGGCCACGTTACTCAAAAAGTTAACACTACAACGCATGGAAGAAAACGGTAATGTGCGTGAATATCTCAATCAATTTTTTGATACAGTTGATAAACTGAATGAAATGAACATTGACATTAATAGTGACTTACTAGCTGTCATGTTGTTGTACAGTTTACCTAAAAGCTTTGAAAACTTTAGATGCGCGATTGAATCTCGGGACGAGTTACCAACACCAGAAATCCTGCGTGTGAAAATAATAGAAGAAAGTGAAGCCCGAAAAGGCGATGCACGTGGTGCAGTGCAAAACGCGATGTTAACAAAACAGTCGAACAAATACAGATTTCCGAAGAAAAATCATAATCGAAAACAAGATTCGAATGAAAAGCCGGATAATGAAAAAGAATTTAAATTTCGGTGCCATAAATGCCGAGGATTTGGACATAAGGCCGCCGTGTGCCCTTCTAAAAATAAGCAAACAGTTCAAAGTGCAAAAAATGTGGAAAATGTCATTTTATGTGCTGAAGACGCCTTTCAAACGGAATTGTGCGATCGTGAACTAAAGTGGTGCTTGGACAGTGGCGCAACTTCACATTTAAGTAACAATTTATATCATTTTGATAAAGTTAATCATGAAGCATCCGGTAAATTAAATCTAGCAAATAATTCATGGGCGGAAATTGAAGCGCAAGGTGTTGTGAAATTTACAACAAATGTTAACGGAAAAATGAAGAATGTTTCATTGAACAGTGTTCTACATGTACCTGATTTGCGGGTCAATTTACTGTCAGTCGCAAAAATTACCGATGTTGGCTACAAAGTAATTTTTGGAAAAGACGGTGCAGCAATCACGAATAAGGACGGCGATACCGTTCTAGTCGCGCAGCGCAATGGAGACCTATATTTCCTGCCTGAGGTAAAAGCTTGTAACGAGAATATGTCACAACCGGAAGCATGTACACTTGCATCCAGTCCACATGACATTGAACTCTGGCATCGTCGAATGGGTCACCTGAATATGAAAGATCTGAAAGAAACTGTAGCCAGAGGCATCATTCTTGGTTTGAAATCTGATGACTTTAAAGAGAATATATCGTGCGACATCTGCATAAAAGGTAAGATGTGTAGATTACCTTTTCCTAATAGTTCTACACGAGTTACAGATCCGTTAGAAATAATCCATACGGATGTATGTGGTCCAATGCGGGTGGAATCCAACGACACAAGAACGAAGTACTACAAGTCTTCAAAGAGTATGTCAACATGGCAGAAAATCAACTGGGAAAACGAGTGAAGATTATCCAATCCGACAATGGAACAGAATACGTGAACGAAGAGTTCGACAACTTTCTCAAAGAGAGAGGCATCAAGAGAAGATTAACAGTACCGTACAATCCGGAACAAAATGGCGTGGCAGAGAGGAAGTTTCGTACTCTCCTGAATACCGGCAGATGTCTTTTGTTACAGTCTGGTTTACCACCATCATTTTGGGCTGAAGCGGTGAATACGGCCAACTTTATTAGAAATCGTTGTCCGAGTAAAAGCCTACAAGGAAGAACTCCACATGAAGAATGGTTTAAGCAAAAACCGGAAGTCAGTTACCTACGAGATTTCGGTTGCCGGGTATTTTGCTTAAATAGAGACCGAAACAAAGGAAAATTCGACGTTCGAAGTAAAGAAGGTATATTTGTGGGATATTCCAATGAATCAAAAGGATTCAGAATATGGCTTCCAAACGAAAGGAAAATTGAAATTTCCCGGGATGTAAAATTTCTAGAAAAAGATTACATTCAACGTGAACCATTTACTGATCCGTTTCCAGAAATAGATGGCTGTGAAACAGCAGAAGAAAAAGAAAATAGACAATTCGCTGAAATTGAGTTGAAACCGCTTGATGGAGAACAGCCAAATGAAATTCCCCATTATGAAGATGTCAAACAACCAGTCGCACAGAGAGAGCAACACGTCAGAAGAGGTCGCGGTCGACCGAAGCGAATCCACACTGGTTTGAGGGGAAGACCTCGTTTACAATATCAAGCAGCTCATGAAATAGAAGTTTCTGAAGTTGCCATGAACCAGGCTTTAACAGGTCCCGATACAGATCAATGGTATGCTGCAATTATGGATGAAATAAAATCTATTGTTTCGAACGACACATGGAGCCTCGTAGACCGTCCAAACGACTGTGAAGTAATTGGAAGTCGTATCATTCTACGAAATAAATTTAATTCAGACGGCACAATTGAGCGAAGAAAAGCTCGACTCGTTGCGCAGGGGTTTACTCAAAAACCGGGAATCCATTTTGACCAGACATTCGCCCCGGTTACGCGCTTAAGTTCAATTCGTCTGCTGGCTGCATTATCTGCTCGCTATGGTATGACAATACATCAGTTCGACGTAGCAACCGCCTACTTGAATGGAGATTTACAAGAAAAACTTTTCATGAATCCACCAAAAAAATCTTGATGAAATTCTACAAGGTATAATTAAATTTGAAAAGAGTGACAGAAAAATTAAACAAAAATGTCACGAAATGTTAAATCAATTGAAAAACGGTAACAAGGTATGCTTATTGAAGAAATCATTGTACGGATTGCGCCAAGCAGGAAGAAGTTGGTACCATAAACTAGATGATACACTAAGAAAGCTTGGAGCAGTCCCTACAAGTTCCGATCCATGTGTGTACCACATCGGGTCGGGTGAACACGCCACACTAATAGCTGTTTATGTAGACGACATACTGGTAGCTACACAAGATGAAGAAAATGCAAAATTCTTGAGTAAGAGACTATCTGAAAGTTTCAAAATTAAATACATGGGTAAAGTGAGATATTGTCTTGGTATTGAGTTCTACCAAGATAACAACAAGATTACTCTGAGCCAAAAGGGTTACGTAAACGACATTTTGAACAAATTTGGAATGTCTGAGTGCAAACCCGTTGGCACACCTATGGAACCGGGATCAAAATTGACTAAGCCGAAAATTCCACGAACCAAAGAAGATGAAGCTCTTCCATATCGACAACTAGTCGGTGGTTTAATGTATTTGTCGGTGGCAACTCGACCAGACATCAGTTTCGCCGTAAGCTACTTAAGTCAGTTTAATGATTGTTACGACAAAAGTCATTGGACCACTGCGAAGAGATTACTCCGGTATTTGAAAGAAACCAGTGAATTACAATTGACTTTCAACTATTCCACTGATCATGTTAAAGCTTTTTGTGATGCAGATTGGGGTAGTAATATCGAAGACAGACGATCCTATACCGGCTACACAACTACGCTATGCAATGGACCGATATCCTGGGAATCGAAGAAACAGAGGACTGTTGCTTTGTCCACCACCGAGGCTGAATACATGGCGTTATGTGAGATCACCAAAGAGGTGATTCACCTCTCCAACTTCATGCGAGAACTTGGATTTGACGATCTTGCTAACACCACCATCTTCAGCGACAATCTAGGAGCATTGAAGTTAGCCGATAATGCTGTGTTTCACAGCAGAAGCAAACATATAGACTTACGCCACCATTTTATTCGTGATGCTCTGAAAGATCACAGAATCAAGACACAACATATCCCGACAGAAGAAATGACGGCGGACATCCTTACGAAAGGTCTTCCGAAACCGAAACATATTAAATGCATCAAATTATTAGGAATGAAAACAACTACCAAACCCGAATATGTCTCGAGGGGAAGTGTTGGAACTTGACGAGAAAATAATTGTGGTAGTACGCAAGTTGGCGTTGCGAAACACTTCTGTCAAAGGGTATTACATTCATTTATTAATGTTGTTGTTGATTTTGTAATAAAATAGAAACCCATATATAAAATATAATTCAATGTACTTAACTGATAATAAAGTCATATTAAACTATATAATTGATTTTAGAACCATCATCACTCTCTAACAGTATGGAATTCGAGGTAGCTCACATTTATGGTTTTCTGATTATATATCTAATAGACACCAATATACTAAAGTCTTAAGTAATAATGAATGGATATTTTCTAATAAACTTAAGGTAGAACTGGGAGTACCACAAGGGTCCTCTATTGTTTAATATTTTCATCTCTGATATGATACAATGTATCTCCTTCTCTCAGCCACACTTCTATGCTGACGACCTGCAGTTATACTTGTCTTTTGACGTAAATAGTCAGGCAGAAGCATTTAATAAAATTAATAACGACCTACAATCAATTTCTACGTGGACTATGGAGAATTCTTTACAAATAAATCCCCAGAAATCAAAGGCCCTTTTGTATGGTAGCAAATCTAACACACTTAAGTTTAATAATTTGAATCTAAAACTTTACCTAAATAACAATGAAATCAGTTTTACAAGATCTGAAAGAAACTTGGGTCTAATCATGGATGATATTCCTAATTTTACTGAGCATACTAATAGGCTCTGCCAGCAATCTTATTATAAATTAAAATTGTTGTATCAATACAAGTATGTGTTAGATATAAAAACTAAGTCGTTACTTTGTGACCTGCTGATACTGTCTTTGTCTAATTATGCAGATACTGTCTATGGACCTTTTTTATCGGCAGCTGATGCAAACCGTATTCAGAAGATTCAAAATACTTGTATAAGATTTATCTTCTGGGGTTGGGGGTAACTACCAGGCGCGTCCCCAGGTGGCGGATAGGGGAACGGCCATATCCTTTGGTTATGGTTAGTGGTGACTATGTGCGGCCGCTCGGGGCTTAAAACCCTCGCACGCGTTTCGCTAAGGTAATTGCCGTGGACCACCCTCCCACGTGTTTGTGCCGTGCGTGGCGACCCGTGTCGGTTGGATGAAAGGATCCTGGTGGCTGAGTCGCGAGACAACACTCCACTTTGGCCTGGATTTCACCTAGACGGGCGGTCGAGTCTAACCCACCTCGATCAATCGGCTGCGCCGTCTGGTCAGACCGTCGCCAGGGTGAGTCCTTGGAGGATGGTGGGCACACAGGGGGCCCAGGCGTCGGTGAGTGTCTAGCCCACCTCGCTTGACACCTTCGCGTGTTGTTTGCCACCTCTGGGGGCTATATCCCTTCAGTATGCCTTGGCGTTGAAGTTCAACGTCCCCTCTTGGGGCTCCGTGGCGGGTGAGGCGCTGGGAGGATGAAGTCTTCTGTCCACATGGATGAGATCCAGGCGGCTACAGCCCCTCCGGGTGGGCTTTTAAACCCGGAAACCCCAGCTCAACCCGCTGAGACTAACCCTCGTAGGCATAGAATCAGTGGTGCTGAGCAAAAGCGCAGACGGAAGGCGCGTTTGGCTGAGCTAGCGAAAGCTAACTCTTTCAAGGCGCCTGCTCCCGTGTCTTCGGTGCATCAGAAAAATGCTAACCCCTCAGGTTCTGGACAACCGTCCAAACCAGTGGTTTCGGCTGGGAGTTCTGGCAGTGCCAAACGTCTCTGGTCTAACGGATCGTCTGAACCTTCTCCCAGCGGCAACGCTAGAAAGAAGAACAGACCCCAACAGACAAAAAAACAGGTGGGAAAGCAAGTACCATCGAAACCCGCGCCAACAGTGTTCAGGAAAGCAGGGGATAGCTATTCGAAGGTGGCCACAAACCAACTACGAGTTGCTGTCATCTGCCGAACTAACACTCTTGGCAAAATATCCTCCTCCAAGGCTAAGCTTCTTCAGGAGCAGCTGTCAAAATGTCTTGACAACTGCTTGTTCGCCTTGAAAGAAGGAGAACAGCCCCCAATCTTCAACGGGTGGCAATATTCAGGGGAGATTCTTCGCATCACTTGCGTCAATAGCCATTCTCTTGAATGGCTAAAAACCACAGTGAGCAAACTCCCCCAACTGTGGGACAACGCCCAGGTGAGCCAGTTGCCATGTCTAGTGAAGGCAGCTGCCTGGATTCCGGGTAAAGCCGAAGACAGAGAGACTGTCGTCCGGAGGTTGGCGGCTCATAACGGTTACCTCAAGGTTCCAAACTGGTGCATCTTTCATGATGCTATCAAGGAGGAACAGAAGGGTAGAGTCCTTGTTTACAACATCGACGACACAGATGCCAACATAATATTCTTCTCTTAAACAGCTTATTTTGAACTTACAGTCTGAACTTTCCGAAATTAAATCCCAATTACAAACTGGGAATTCATCTAATCAATCTGAACTCGGAATTGAGAACATTATTAATGAGATTGATCAGCGTAAACGTCGTGAATTTAATATCGTTATTTCAGGCGTAGCGGAGACAAATAATGAAATAGTGGCGGATATAGTTTCACCTATAATTAATAAAATTGTGCCTAATCTAAATTCAACAATTACTAATTCTTTTAGAATTGGTGCCTCGATTGGTGCTGTTAAACCACCTGACTCTGACAATCCTAAACCACGTTTAATTAAAGTGTGTTTCTCAAACTGTAATGATGCTTTTAAATTAGTTCGCAATGGTAAAAATGCTCGAAGATTT
Organism: Agonum fuliginosum; assembly: GCA_947534325.1. Lineage (NCBI taxonomy): Eukaryota > Metazoa > Arthropoda > Insecta > Coleoptera > Carabidae > Agonum > Agonum fuliginosum. The sequence goes on along the minus strand of OX384031.1, from coordinate 17,302,740 downwards.
CCTGAACTTAATAGCGTCTATATAAATAGTGACAAAACTCAAATGCAGCGTAATGAACTTAGTCGTGTAACTACCGAGCTAAAGGAAAGGAGAGCCAAGGGTGAAAATAATTTAGTTATAACATATAAAAATAATTTACCCATCATTATAACTAAAAAAAACTAAACTCATCACTGCCCAATTATGGTTCAACTAACAATTTATCTGAGAATAAAAATAACATTATTATATACTATCAAAATATACAAGGTTTAAATATGAAAACAGATCTACTCGTATCAACTCTACCAAGTGCCGATTTTGACGTCATCGTCCTCACTGAAACCTGGCTTCACGAAGGTGTCTACGACTCTGAGATTAGTGACGGAACTTTTTCAGTTTTCAGGTCTGATAGACAATTCTCTCTATGTAACAAAACTCGTGGTGGAGGAGTATTATTATTAGCAAAAAATAATATTAATTCAACTTATGTAAATCTTAATAATTACGTTCACTTGCTTCCTCATATTATTGATATAATCTGTATAAAAATTTCATCTAACGAAAAAACTTTATTTATTTTTAATGTGTACATACCTCCTAGTACATCATATGATAATTACAATAAAATGTTCGAATTTTTTGAAAGTCTACCATTTCTGTATGGCAACAACTTTGTAGTACTTGGTGACTTTAACATACCCAATTTTCTGACTGATAATTATAATTCAACTGTAATGTTATGTAAAAATTTTATGAACTATTTTGATCTTAAACAATTTAACTCAATACTTAATGCGAATCAGAAAATTTTAGATCTGGTATTGTCAAATACATCTTGTCATGTACAACGTGAAATTGATACTTTATTAAATATTGAATACTTTCATCATCCAGCCTTAAGTATATCAATTAATAATTTTGTTAATAATAACATCTCATGTTTTCAAAAGATTAATTTCACGTCATACAATTTTTAAAAAGCCGATTATCCAAAATTGTACAAATATATTGAAGAATTTGACTGGGATATTCTACAATCTTTCCATGATATTAATAATGCTTGTGAATATTTTTATTCAGTATTATACTCTTTCTTTGATGCATGCGTTCCAGTCAAACGCTCTCATACAATTACATCACCACCTTGGATAACACCTCAAATCAAATATGATATAAGACAAAAAAAAACATTATTTTAAAATGTCCAAACAATTTCCACATACACCTTATTATTATAATAAATTTAAACACTTAAGAGCCAAAATAAAAAATGACATCAGAGTTTCATATAGTAACTACGTCCGTTCATGTGAAATTTCAATCAATAATGATGTTAAAAATTTCTGGAGCCTTATTAATACTAAGAAAAAGAATTCTTCTTATCCTTCAACTATGTTCTATTTAGATAAAGTTTTGTCAGATTCAAAAAGTATAGCTGATAGTTTTGCACAACACTTTAATTCTGTGTATACTCCTTCTTCATCCTATCCCATCTTATCTGTATCATCATCGCCTTATACATCTGATTTTATTTCATTAAACAAAACTTCATCTGCTGAGATTGAACGTACAATAAAAAAATTAAAATCTGATCTCTCTTGTGGTCCTGACAATGTTCCAAGTCTTCTTATTAAAGATTGTGCTTATCCACTTTCTCTTGCACTTCAACATTTATTTATTCTATCATTAGCAACAAACACCTTTCCTGATATCTGGAAGAAAACTAACATAACACCAATTTACAAATCTGATGATCGTGCTGACATTAAAAATTACAGGCCTATTGCAGTGCTTTCAAACTTTAGTAAAATTTTTGAAAAACTTATATATGTCAATATTTATAATAATATCAAATGTAAATTATAAGTTTCTCAGCATGGTTTCATTGAACGTAGATCCACATCAAGCAATTTATGTTATTTTACTCACTTTGTTTCGTCTGCACTTGATAATAATGGCCAAGTTGATACAGTTTATACTGATATCGCCAAGGCCTTTGACACAGTTGATCACTCTATTTTATTATCCAAGCTCTCTGCATTTTCGTTTTCATCTTCTCTCATTTCTCTTATGGAGTCTTATCTTCATAACAGGACTCTATCTGTCAAATTCCTTGGTTGTAAATCTTCTTCATTTTGTCCATCATCCGCAAGGATCCAATCTAGGGCCATTATTATTTCTGATCTTCATTAATGATATTACAGAAGTTATCACTAGTGAGATTCTCTTATTTGCAGATGAATTAAAAATATTTCGATCTATTAACAGTGCAGAAGATTGTGAGTTACTTCAGTCCGACATTAATAAAATAAATATCTGGTGTAATGTCAATAAATTGTATTTAAATATTTCTAAATGTAAAGTAATGACTTTCACTAGGAAAAAACAACACATCAATTTATTCAACTATTCATGTTCAAACACGGAATTAATTAGATGCACCACTACTCGCGATTTAGGTGTAATTTTCGACCCAGCATTAACATTTATTGAACATGTTTCTGAAATATGTTCCTCTGCATTTAGAATGTTAGGTTTCATTATACGTAATACGCGCAACTTCTAAATATAAGTACACTGTTTATCTTATACTACGCTTTAAGTCGATCCAAATTAGAGTACTGCTGTCTAATGTGGAATCCCATTTACCATCTTCATTCACTTACGTTAGAATCAATTCAGAAAAAATTCTTAAAATTTCTTTATTTCAAAATCATAGGTACATATCCTGATTATAGAGTGTCTTATGATATTTTGTTAAGAATTTTTTGTTTGGATAAACTACACGACAGACGGATTTTAATTTCTGTGAAGTATCTGCACAAATTAATAAATTCTGCGGTTGATGATCCAGTTTGTCTCTCCTTAATCAATTTCCACGCTCCGTCTGTTCAAACTCGTTTCTCCTCTACATTCTATTTACCGACACCTAGAACCAATGCCTTATTCATTTCTCCCATGTACAGAATGTGTTATATTTATAATAATAATTTCTCTAATATTGAAATATTTAATACCTCTTTAAATACATTCAATAATGCTTCATAAATTTTTAATTTTTATTAACTTGTTCATCTTTTGTTTCGTACGTTTTCAACTTATGTCATTCTTCATTACTGGCCTTTCGATTGTTTTTAATTTTTTATTATTTCATACTTTTAAGATATATTTTTAAATATTTTTATCTTTATTTTGTTTAATTCTCTCTTATTGTTCTCTTTGTACCTGTCCTGTTATTGGGCTTTGCCTGTTGGGCAGTGAATTATTAAATAAATAAATAAATAAATAAATAATAGCGAGTCGTGGGAAGAAACTTTTCTACCAGTTCTCGCAACTCACCGTAAGGTTGAAGTCTAGCGAGCTAGACCAAAGCCCATCAGGTGTCTCGAAACCTTAGTCGTCGCAGGCTGCAACTCCTATGGAGACGGAATCCTAGGTGAATGCTGAACTGCAAGAGCTCGAGACCCGTATTCTTTCGGACATCTCCCAATATGACCCTTTCACATCCTAAAACCCCCAATCCTATTTGCTTTGTCCAAGTAAATCTGCAACATTGTCGGGCGGCAAGCTCCTGTCTGAGACGCCACCTAGTCAATCAGCAGAACAGTATAGCCTTGATCCAGGAACCTTGGGTTGTTAAATCCAAGGTGTGTGGATTAGGCGACAGCACCAATTCTATCATCAATGGTTTTGGTATTGAGAATACAAGGACGTGTATAGTGGTACCTAAACACATCCAAACTGTAGTCTTACAACAGTTTTGTTCACGCGACCTTACTACAGTTCTTCTTAGTGGAGTCACTGATCAAAGCGAAGACATTGTCGTAGCTTCTTGCTACTTACCCACAGACTCCGCACAGCTTCCTCCCAGTCCAGAACTGGCTAAGCTGGTAGAGTTCTGTGAAAGCAATCGCAAGCATCTTATTGTTGGATGTGACTCTAACTCACACTATCCTATCTGGGGCAGCAAAGATGTTAACCCTAGAGGTAGATCGCTATGTGAATATATCACCAGTACTAACCTGGAAATTCTTAATAAGGGCGACGAACCTACCTTTGTCACTTCTCGTGCTCAAACTAGGATCGACATCACCCTTGCTACATCAAAAATATCCGAAGACATCTCGGGATGGTGTGTATCACCTGAGCTATCTATGTCTGATCACAAATGGATATGTTTTACTATGAATTCTAAAAACATTGAGAAAAGGACCTTTCGTAATCTTAAGAGAACTGACATAAACTTATTTCAAGACCTTCTATCCTCAGGATTTGAAAAATGTCAGATACCTGACGAAGTAAATGTTGTAACACTTGAAAATTGCGTTAACAATCTTCAAAGCGTCATCATTAACTCATATGAAAAGGCTTGTCCTTTAAGTATAGTCAACCCTAAAAACGCACCATGGTGGTGCAAGGAGCTAGACAAAATGAGAAAAAATCTCAGGAAATTGTTCAACAAAGCAAAAAACTCTAAAGACGAAGCAGACTGGCGTTCTTTTCAAGAACACAAATCTGTTTATAAGAAAACATTCGTCAAAAACAACGATCTGCGTGGCAAAACTTTACAAGCAGCATTGAGACTACTGCTCCTGTTGCTCGCTTGAAAAAGGTTTTCTCAAAAGATCCAAACTTACAGCTTGGCTGCCTCAAACACGAGGCCGGCTCTTATGCTTCTTCTTTAACAGAAAATAATGAAATTTTGTTAAAAACTCATTTCCCAGGCTGTGTAATTTCTCAAAACAACAATTGGGCAGCACGCGAACATACCTCCTCGGAGGAAGCGTTCACGCTATCCTCCAAAATTGTTGATGAGACACGTACAACCTGGGCAATAAACTCTTTAAAGCCATATCAATCACCAGGTATGGATGGCATAGTACCTTCCCTACTTCAGTGGGGATGTGAGCAACTGCTATCTGCTCATCCGGTTTGGATTTTTAAGGCGTGTTTAACCCTCACATATGTACCTCTACAATGGAGGGAAGTGAAAATAGTGTACATTCCTAAACCAGGACGGTCAGACTACTCATCACCTAAATCTTATCGCCCAATAAGTCTTACCTCAGTTCTTCTTAAAACTCTGGAAAGATTGTGCGACAGATACATTAGAGAGACTGCGCTTTCTCGCCATCCTCTTCACCCTAATCAACATGCCTACATCCAGGGTAGATCAACCGAGACTGCACTTCACGCTGTAGTTAGTAGGATCGAGAGATCGATGGAATGTAAAAATTCCACCCTGGGTGCTTTCATTGATATAGAAGGAGCTTTTGACAAAGCGACTTTTAACTCCATAGTTAACGCTCTAAGAGAACATGGCGTTGAACAACCACTAATTATGTGGATTCAGTTCATGCTTGAACATAGAGGCGTTAAGTTTTCGTCAGAAAACTCAACCATAAGGGGTTACGTTACCAAAGGTTGTCCTCAAGGAGGAGTCCTTTCACCTCTTCTTTGGGTCATTGTAGTTGACAGCCTTTTACAGCTACTCAATAGCAATGGTTTCTACACCGTTGGTTATGCAGATGATATTACAATTCTGCTAAATGGCAAATTTGAGAACACACTTTGTGAAGTGGCCAACAATGCTCTCAAACTTCTTGAATCTTGGTGCGAGGAACACTCTCTTTCAGTTAACCCAACCAAAACTGAGATGGTCCTTTTTACCAGAAAACGTAAAATCGGCAGACTCAACATGCCGAAACTCTTCAATCGAACTCTAGGCTTTTCAGATACAGTTAAGTATCTGGGAGTTACACTTGACTGTAAATTGACCTGGAGTCAACATCTAAACTAAAAAGTTGAAAAAGCCTGCATTGCCTTCTGGCAATGCCGTCGTGTTATGGGTCGAACTTGGGGGCTAACTCCTAAGCTCTCACTTTGGCTCTACACAGCGATCATTAGGCCAATGATTACGTATGGTGCTCTGGTCTGGTGGCCTAAAGTCAGGCAATCAACAGCATCTTCGAAATTAGAACATGTACAGAGACTGGCATGTTTAGAAATTACTTGTGCAATGCGCACTACACCGACAGCGGCTATGGAAGTCCTTCTGTGTCTCACTCCTCTTAATCTTTATATAGAGGAGGTAGCACTAAAGACTGCTCTACGCCTCTCACATTCAGGTTTTCTTCCAAAATCAGGAGTAAGCTGCAAACACAGCTCTATATTGCAAGAAGCATTTCGTTCTGCTCCTCCTTTGCAGATGAATTCGGACTGCATACCTCCCAAATTTAACTTCGATAAACCCTATCGTGTTATACTAGATGGTCAGGGAGCCTCCAGACCTGACATCTTCATCTTTACAGATGGCTCCAAAACGTCCACAGGCTCAGGCTCGGGAATCTTCTCCGAAGAACTGAACCTTAACGTTAGCATACCCCTTGGTGTCCACACCACTGTCTTCCAGGCTGAGATTATGGGGATTATGCAGAGCGCAATACTTGTGAATGAACTTCAGGTTCAAAGCAAGTCAATTAGGATAACAACAGACAGCAAGGCAACTCTTCAAGCTCTCAATGGCTGCAAAGTCACGTCAAAGCTTGTCGAGCTATGTCAACAAGCACTGTCCGTCATATCCAAGAACAATGCCGTAGAACTCACTTGGGTTAAACCGCATAGCGGTAATGAAGGTAACGCTAAGGCTAATGAACTTGCTAGACAAGGCTCGTCTTCCCAGCCTTGCGGCCCGGAACCAATACTTCCGTTGGCAACCTCAACTCTTCATGACTTTGTCAAAAACTTTAGCTTTGAAAAATTTTTAGTCCACTGGAATACCACACCTCAATTCAGACATGCAAAGAGACTAATCGCGAGGCCAACTATTAAACTGGCAAACTATCTCACTCGACTCTCTAGAAATAATCTTCAACTTCTTGTCGGCATTTTGACGGGACACAGTCGTTTAAACAAACACATGCACCGCATGAAAATCGTCAACAGTCCTTTATGTGGAGGCTGCGAAGAAGAAGATGAAACTGTGTCTTCAAAAAGAGGATCCATGCTAGGGGAATTCTGGCCGGACATGGCCACCCTAAGCACAACTCCCGCTGCTGACCTGTTGGCTTTCTTCCTGAATGTGGAATGGCTTCAGGATCTGTAGCAAGGAGCTGTGCTACCCGGAGGATGTACAATGGACCCGTCTGAGCGGCCTAAATGCATGTGGAGTTTCTACTCCACCCTCCCTTTTATATCCATCCATCCATCTTCTGCATACCTAGAAGAGACAGTACTAGTAATTATATAAAATCTCTACACTGGCTGAACATGGAAGACAGACGTTTATTACATCTGTGTTGTTTTATATTAAAACTCATGTACCTGAATATTTGTACACTAAAGGTATCAGAAGTAGTACGCAACATAATACTAGTCAATTTAAACATGGCTTTTCTTATCAATTTGCTACTTTGTACAATAAATTTAGATCTTTTTTGTATCATGTAATATATATATATATATATATATATATATATATATATATATATATATATATATATATATATATATATATATATATATATATATATATATATATATATATACAGGCTGTTAATACTAAGTTGTAACACCCGAAAATGGCAGTTAGAATTCATCGAAACAAACAACTTTTCGTATTAAAATTTTTTGATTTGGAGCCCCAGTTCCGAGTTATTGGCGTTTTTTGTTTTTCGGAAAATCGTCAATACTCCGTTATTTTAAGGAATATTTAAAAAATACAAACATTTTCAGCATTTGCTTTCGGTTCTCTAAAACATTTGTATTTAGAATTATTTTCTATTTAATCAAATAACAAAATGGCGACCGATCAAAAATTTCAAAACAAGATATTTTGAAAACCACTCGATCGATTTTTGAAAATAAAACATTTATAAAATCCTTAAACTATCTACTATAACATAGGTCTAAAACATTTTTTCGATCTGTACAAAAAAAGTTTTTATTCAAATTGAATTACAATTACAGAAGAAGTACGCAACATAATACTAGTCAATTTAAACATGGCTTTTCTTATCAATTTGCTACTTTGTACAATAAATTTAGATCTTTTTTGTATCATGTAATATATATATATATATATATATATATATATATATATATATATATATATATATATATATATATATATATATATATATATATATATATATATATATATATATATATAGAGGAAAAAAGTTATCGACCGTTTGTAGTATAGGTAGAGTTAAAAATCTTGGGAATCGGTCAAGGCTCAAATACAAGTTGTTTACGTACTTAAATTTATTTCAAAAATTCCAATATTTCGGACATTAGTTGTGTCCTTCATCAGGGATACTGTCAAAAAAGATACACAAATAAATAAATATCTAACATAAAAATTACACAAATAAAATACATGAAAACATTTTTTAAAAATACTTACGAAAAGTATTAAGTATTAAATTTCTGAACAAAAACGCTGTCTGCAATAACGGTTTTCTTCTTGTCAACATTTAAATATATACGTTTTGTTACTTGAGAAAGTTTATACATTAAAAGGACCAATTTTTTATATCTTAGCAAACCGCGTGTCTAATTAATACAAGTAAAAGCTGGTGGTGTAACCGTTGGTTATTTTTTAATTTCCCGCTCAAATTGTTGTTGTGTGGTTGGTAGTTTCCCACCTGTTGAGTTTGGCCAACTTCACGATGAAAAGTGACGTTTTGGATAGTATTTTGCACGTGACAGAAGAGGTTATTTATGTTTGATTCCAATGTTTATTTAAAAGGAGATTGTAATTAGTGTTGATGTTGTTAATGTCCTTTTTACTGTTGATTGTGTTCTTGTTGACAGCTATGTGGAACATCTCTAGTAGTTTCCTTTTGCTTGTGTTGTTTTCAGTGGATAAAATCTTAACGTCTTCTTTTTTAAAGCCATGTTTTAGGTTTCTGCAGTGAACAGCCATAGTGCATGTTTTCGTTGGGATTTTAATATCACTTATGTGCTGGGTTAGTCTGGATTTGAGTGCTTGACTTGTCTCCCCAATGTAACATTTGTCGCAGTCTGCGCATTCGATTTTATATACTACATTGCTTCTTTCAGGTGTTTTGATTTTTTCTTTAGTTTTCGTAAAATATGTGTTTAGTTGATCTCGGTTTTTGCAAGCTATTTTGATGTTTTCATTTTTGAAAACCTTCATTAATTTGTACGATAGATCTTCAATGAAGAGTATAGAACTATATTTTGTTTCGTTTTCATCATCATTAGCTTCTTGTACCAAACCGTGTATTGTTGTTTCAGTGTTACTTGTGTAGATCAGTTTCTTGAGAACTGCTGGTGGATATGAGTTCTTTCGCAGTGTAGTATATAATTCTTCCATGTTTTTCCTGTGGTATATTGGGTGTGACAGTTTAAGAATTCGTTGTTTTAATCCTTGTACAAAGTTTATTTTTGTTTTTAATGGTTGTTCACTTCTGTAGTTTAAATATCTACCTGTGTGTGTTGGCTTTTTATAATAGTCCAGCGTTATTATATTATCCTCCGATCTAATCAGCAGCGTGTCTAAGAAAGGAACGCTATTGTTTGTTTCTTTCTCGCATGTGAATTGTAAATGTGTGTTATAATTGTTGAACAAATCTAATGTGTATTCAATTTTATTGTTAGGTACTGCCAATATTACGTCGTCCACAAATCGCTTGAGAAATGGCAACTCAAAATCCAGTTTTTTAACACACGTATCTATAAGGATGTCCATCACTCTGTTCGCCAGGACCGGACTGATTGAGCTTCCCATACTTAGTCCAAAATTTTGACTGTAAAATGTTCCGTTAAATACACAATAGTTGCATTCCATTACGAGATTTATGCATTCCAGAAAATACCGTTTGTCCAGTGTACAGAAATCTTTTATGGTTTCCCAGTTTTGTTCAATGTCTAGTAGAACTAGTTCTTTTGGGACATTGCTATATAATGAGACGACATCAAGACTAATAAGTACATATCCTGGTGGTAAGTTGTAGTTATTCATTGTGTTTGCGAAATCAAAGGAATCTTTTACGTTGTGTGTGTTTTCAGAGTCCATGGCATTAGTGAGTACCTGCGCAAGATATTTCGATAATTTGTTCACTGGAGAATTCATTCCACTTACGATTGGTCGAATTGGTAATTCCAATTTATGCGTTTTAAGAAGACCATAAAACGCTGAAGGAGTGGCTGTGTACATCATTAGTTTTTTGGCTAATTGTTCATCAATTTGTTTTTCACGTTTGAGTTTTGACACTAGTTCGTTATTTTTCCTTTGAAATTTGCTTGTTGGATCTTTTTTTATTTCTTTGAACGTATTAACATCATTCAGAATATCTAAACATTTATCAATATATGCCTGTTTATTTATAAGCACGGTTGTGTTGCTTTTATCTGCTTTAATTATGTAAATTTCAGGATTTTCTTTTTTAAATTTAATTAGTTGATTAGGCTTTAAAGTTGATGTTCTGGTTTCTGGGTTGTTAGATTTTTTATTCATAAAGTTTGTTATGATGTTAATGCATTCAGCTCTGTATTTATCCCTTTCTGTGTGTGTGCAAAGATTGATTGTATGCTCTACGTCAGTTAGAAGTTTAATTATGTTAATGTCTTCTGTTTTAGTGGTTGGAAGACAGAATTTTGGACCGAGCGCTAAAGTGTCTTGTATCTCTTGGGTTATTTCCACATTGGAATGATTTTCAATCCACTTTTCTTCGATGTTGATGTTATTGTTGCTGGCTAGTTGCATTAATTTGTTAAATTTGCTAGTGTTGTTACTTTTGTTGATGTTGAATTGGTTTTTATAATGTATTTGTTGTTTATTGTTAAATTTGTCAAAAATCTCTTTTGTGAGCTTTAGTTTTACAAAATTCATACTGTAGTTTAATTCTTTCTCTAATTTTCGTATGGTGTTACAAGTAACTTTTATTTCCAAGTTTAATATATTTTTCATGGACGTCTTAGTGATATTTTCTAGTTCGTAAGCAGTTTGATTATCCAATCTGTCAAATAGGTTGTATAAACACATGAAATGTTGAATTATATGTTTTGGAATCAGTTGTTGTGATCTGCATCTGAGAAGAAAAATTCGTCTGTTCCGGTATGCTGCCAGTTTTTTGTTCGTGTTAGCCCATGTTTTCATGTTTTTTACTGTTTCACTTCCATGTGATGACAGTATGTCTTGATAGAATCCCATCTTGATATGTAGAGGAAAAAAGTTATCGACCGTTTGTAGTATAGGTAGAGTTAAAAATCTTGGGAATCGGTCAAGGCTCAAATACAAGTTGTTTACGTACTTAAATTTATTTCAAAAATTCCAATATTTCGGACATTAGTTGTGTCCTTCATTAGGGATACTGTCAAAAAAGATACACAAATAAATAAATATCTAACATAAAAATTACACAAACAAGTAACAAAACGTATATATTTAAATGTTGACAAGAAGAAAACCGTTATTGCAGACAGCGTTTTTGTTCAGAAATTTAATACTTAATACTTTTCGTAAGTATTTTAAAAAAATGTTTTCATGTATTTTATTTGTGTAATTTTTATGTTAGATATTTATTTATTTGTGTATCTTTTTTGACAGTATCCCTGATGAAGGACACAACTAATGTCCGAAATATTGGAATTTTTGAAATAAATTTAAGTACGTAAACAACTTGTATTTGAGCCTTGACCGATTCCCAAGATTTTTAACTCTACCTATATATATATATATATATATATATATATATATATATATATATATATATATATATATATATATATATATATATATATATATATATAGGGTGGGCCAAATACAAGTTTTTTTTGAAAATGCAATAAAATGAACAAAATTAATTTTGTTTCCATGTATTATGGCTTCATTAGTAAGAGCAAACATTCCCATTTATTATGGAACACAACTTCGTTCAAGTGGTTGCCTCGGCTGGCTTTGCAGTAGCGCATTCTGTCACCCAATTTTCCAAGACCTGGTTGATTGTTTCGGGCTGTAGCTCACGGATTGCTTGGATGATATTGGCCTGAATCGTTTCTGGATTGTTAGCATAACATCGGTCCTTCACGGTTCCCCACAAAAAAGGGGTCAAATCGCAGGTCCGAGGCAGCCAATTGACATCGCCAAGACGGATGATAACATGATTTGGGAATTTGGTGCCGAAAAGATCGATTGTGGCATGGGATGTATGGCATGGCGCGCCATCCTGCATGAATCAGAGGTAGTCCAAATCCACGTCTTCAATTTCAGTAAAAAAAAAGTCGGATACCATGGCTCTGTAAAAATCTTCTTTTCAACAAACGCACTGTTTGGGCTACACAGCACTCACTTTGGAAATAAATTTGCAATATTTCCCAACGTTGCTCAAGCGTAAAGCGACTCATTTCGTACCGCGGAGGTATGATACTTACTTTCTATCAAGATTTCGAGTGGGAAAAAGCTGTCAGTGTCAAAATAACCTATGATTTAAAAAGAAACCACTAGTTGGCCCACCCTATATATAGGCCAAAAATATGCAAAACGCAAAACTTAGTTTTTTGACATATTTTATTTCAAAAACCAATATTTCGGATCATAATTTGATCCTTCCTCAGGGTTCTACAAGAAAAACAAACATTAAAATAGTAACTCTAACATGTAAAACTGTAGTGTGAAAAAATATAAATTACTTACAGAAAAGTAATGTCACAATAATAAAAAACATATACATAAATACAGTATGGTACGTATACTCTCTTTAATTTTGATACACATAACAGGTGTTAATATCTTTCAGGACCTGTGAAAACAATTAAAGGAAAAGTCAACTGTTGTCCAGTAAATATGGCTGCCACTGATGAACATTTGGCAGTCTGTTGAAATCCGCGCGAAAAGATAGACTCTGGTAGAAATGTCTGAAACTGTTTGACGTACAAGCTATCAAAACCCAAAACAAAAGAACCTAGGAAACTTCTAAAATGTGTTGTTCATTAATGTTTTTTTAGAAGATTGTTATAGATGTTACTTAAATTTTTTATATCTGTTTTGTTGTTCATTAAATGGTCATTGCGTTTTATGTGAAACATTTCAATTAATTTTCTCTTGTGTTTATTCGATTCACTGTCAATTATGTCCAATTTTTCAGGTTCAAAGTTATGTTTCAACCTTCTACAATGTTCAGCCATAGCACATTATTTGCCCGTTATTTTGATATCGCTTTTATGCTGTGTTAGTCGTTGTTTTAATGTCTGACAAGTTTCTCCGATGTAGCATTTCTCACAATTAGCACATTGTATTTTGTATACTACATTACTTCTCTGAAGAGGATCTAATTTTTGTTTAGTATTCGTGAAGTATGATCTCACTGTTTTTATGTTCTTCCTAGCTATTTTTATGTTCTCGTTTTTGAAAACCTTTATAACTCGTTCGGTTAGTCCTCTGATATAGGGTAGTGAAGCATATTTTGTTTCCAGAGGTGTCTCTTCTGTGGCTGTTGTGTGCGGTTTCGTCTGAGCTCTGCTCTCGCAGCTGAAGATTAATTTTTTAACCATTGCTGGTAGATATGAGTTGGCTATAAGGTTGTTGTATAATAATTTCATATTTTTATTGTGATATAGCGGGTGTGCTATCCTCAATATTCTGTGTTTCATTCCTAAGATGAAATTTATCTGCATTTTTAAAGGTTGTTCGCTGTTGTAGTTCATATGACGACCTGAGTAAGTTGGTTTTCTATAATAGTCGAGGGTGATAATATTGTCTTGTGATCTTCTAAGCAACGTGTCCAGGAAAGGAACACTTCTATCTTTCAACAGTGAATTGTAAAGTTTTCATTATAGTTGTTCAAATTTTTTAATGTACTATATTCGATTTTTGTTTCAGGCACTGCAAGTACAAGATCGTCCACAAATCGTTTCAGGAAGGGTAATTCAAAATCTAACTTTGATACGCATGTCTTCACTAAGCTGTGTAAAAGTTATGACTTTTACTTTATATAAAATGGTAAAATAATGCACAGGATAAAATTTGGTGTATATTGATTTTGGTAGTTATGTATAATATTAACAATAAAACAATAAAAAACAATATACTATAAAAATATACAAGAAAACTTGATTAATTAAAATATAAATATAAATAAAAGGTGACAGCTCGCTACATTACTCCCCCCCCCCAAAAAGGCATGGAGAGTAAATATAAAAAAATTGGCAAGTGGTGCAGGTTAGTGGCTAGTAGGGTAAATGATAAAGATGTGGTATGTATGTTTATGCCAGTGTCGATGCAATTACAGATTGCGGGGTTTGACACTGGCATGTGTTGAAGAAATAAAAATTGTGTTCAAGAGGGAGAGGTTGACAGATTTGATGAAAGTTCCCTAGCAGCCCAAGTGAGTCTGGACAGTGCTAGGGAAATGCTGCAAGTATGAAAGGAAGGAAGAGTGTTGTGAACTGTTGACGTGTAAGTGATTGTTTGTGTGAAATTTAAATAAAAAATACCTTAATAAAATAAAATCTAAAGGAGTCCGTAGGAGATGAAGAATAAGATGCAGAGGTTGAGAGGTTTGCTAGGAGTAGTTCAAGTTCAGGTTGAAGATAAGTAGGTTTAAATCCAGTCCAGGTGCTAGTTAAAGGTTGTAGAGGAACTGGAGAGTTGAAGGTTGCTTGTTGATTCGAAGATCAGGTCGAAGAAAATGGAGAATGTCTTGAAGAAAAGTCGCGAAGAACAGTCGATGAAGGATGAGGCGTGAAGGATTGTATCACGTCGGGGTCACCAATTGTAAAAGTTATGACTTTTACTTTATATAAAATGGTAAAATAATGCACAGGATAAAATTTGGTGTATATTGATTTTGGTAGTTATGTATAATATTAACAATAAAACAATAAAAAACAATATACTATAAAAATATACAAGAAAACTTGATTAATTAAAATATAAATATAAATAAAAGGTGACAGCTCGCTACAGCTGTCCATAACTCTGTTCGCTAATACAGGGCTTAAAGATGACCTCATGCTCAAGCCGAATACTTGTTTGTAAAATTTTCCATCAAACACGCAATAGTTACATTGGAAAATTAGTTCAATGCTTTCAATGAAACCTTCTTTAGTCATGTTACATAGTTCATTTATGGTATTCCAGTTATCGTTTATATCTTCAATGACCCAAACGCCGATGCCATTTGTGTATATTTCATAGCTAACTAGGAATGATTCTATTTGTTCTGTAATATTTTAATTATTATTTTACTTAGAAATCTACAACGAACAAGTAACTTATTATACATGGTTGTACTCAGAATTTTATGTAGAATCAAAATCTTAAAAAATATACGGGGTAATCCATTTAAAATAAGGAAGTTGGTGTTACTTCCGGCTAAACTGGAAGTAATAAAAATTCATTATTTATGCAGTTTAATGCGTCTTTGAATGTAGTTTATAAACCTTTAATATAAATGTAATTGACTTAAAAATACAATTTTTTTGGGGGTGCGCCTGTTTCAGGAAACGCCCGGTATGTATGTATGTATATATATATATATATATATATATATATATATATATATATATACAGGTTGGTGGAGGTGAAATGCGAACATAGGGAACATACATAACAATCGAACTTTCATGCCCGGTATCTTGATATGTTTTGTAGTAGTGTCACAAAACGGAGTAATGTGAATTTGTGTGGCAAAAAGAGTAATCAATAACAGAAATAATAATAAAATCTTAAAGTGCATGTAAACTTTCTCGTTCTGCTCGTACACATACATTATTATGCAAAGAAAATATTTTAATGAAAATAAAAATTTCAATAATAAGACAGCTACTTTGACATTGACAGTACTTATCCCGCGTATATCAAGATGCCTAGCATGATAACTCCACTGTCATATATTTCCCTATATTCGCATTTCACCTCCACCAACCTGTATAAAATATTATATATATATATATATATATATATATATATATATATATATATATATATATATATATATATATATATATATATATATATATATATATATATAGAAATGTCCCCATTTGAAATAAGAAAATTACACCTCGTAGTTTGAGAACCACTGGTCTAAAATTTTTTTTCTGTCGTTCATTAAAGTAGTCATATAAAATAGACATTGTTTGCTAATTTAACCAAATTCGTAGCTCTTATACTTCTCGAGATAGCAATGGTGCGCCTCTTAAAATAAACACCCTGTATATATATATATATATATATATATATATATATATATATATATATATATATATATATATATATATATATATATATATATATATATATCTGTTTTCCACGGCCTTTTTTGCAATAGTTGTCCATGCAACCTTTTTGTCATTTTCGTTTATCATACATCTTATTTTATTCACCAATGTCTGATTTAATCTTTCGTTGAGACAATTAGAGAAAGGTGCATCTACGGCAGTGAAAATCATTTCTATTTTTTTCTTTCCTAAGAATTGTTTAAATTCTTTCGAATTTATTCCTGGGTATTGATCTGTTAGTACCATCTGGACATCGTGGCTTTCTGTCACATCCTCAGTTAGTTTTGGTTTTTTGACGTTGAAATATAGGCGTATCTTGTAAAATGATCAACCAATAGGTGTAAGTATTTTTTTGTTGACCGAGAGCCCCCAAAACCTCCGATAGTATCTATAGACACGATTTCGAATGGGTACGTTGCAGGTCCTAAGTGTGACATTAACCCAAATTTTGATTTTCTTCGTGATTTATTCTTTATGCAGATGTCACAGGTTTCACAAATCTTCTTTATGTTTATGATTATATTTTTCGCTGTATAGAATGGTGTTATTTTATTTATCTGTGTTCTTCCTAGGTGACAATAAGTATTATGTATATTTCTTATAAATATTTTGCTGAATTCATTTTTGATAGTTTCTCGATGATGATGTGTGTGTGTGTGTGTGTTTTTTTTTTTTTTTTTTTTTATTATT
>OX384031.1:17035817-17280817 GCA_947534325.1 Agonum fuliginosum | reverse complement strand
TTTTTATGATCGGAGTATACCAAAAATTCTTTTCCAAGAAGAAGAATTTCACGGCTTCTTTTATTGCCAAGCACTCAAGGTAAATTTTTTTTTCTTTTTCTGAGCTTCACTCAATTTTTTAAAAAAATATGCCACTGGCTTATTATTTACATTCTTGTCATCTTGTTTTAGTACTGCTCCGATTCCCTTGATACTTGCGTCAGTGTAAATATCAATTGGTAAATCTGGATCAAAGATTTTTAAAACTGGTTCTGAGCAAAGTAATACTTTTATTTTTTCAAATGATGCTTGACATTCCTTTGTCCAGAGAAATTTTACATCTTTCCGCAAAAGATTATCTAAAATAATTGCGATGTGTGGAACAAATTTATGATGATAATAAATTTTTCCAAGAAATTGGCGTATATTTTTTCTGGTTTGTGGAACTGGAAATTTTTTTACTGCAATAAGATAATCGTTTAGTGGTTTTATAGAATTATTCTGTATTATGTGACCTAAGTACTTTGCTGAGTCCTTTGCGAAAGAGCATTTGGAAAATTTTATTCTAAAGCCTTCTTTTTGTATTGCTTCCAATATCATTGATAAGTGTGATATGTGTTCATCAAAAGTTCTTTTTCCAATCGCTCCATTCTGATTCTACTGTATATTTCAAAATCATGCATGTATACCAATCTGCGCTTGCATTTTCAAGGAAAAATTTTAAAACTTCAATTTTTTTCCTATCTTCTTCTACCATACAGCGTTCACACTCTTTTTCAAACTCATTTATCTATTGGCCTGCGTTTGAGTTTTTCCATTAAATTTATCAATCATAAAATCATTAGCAATCTTTCCTAAATTTTTTACTTCAGATTTTTGTTGCTTATCTTCTAAAATTTTCTTCAATAACTTCTCAATTGTTTCATTTGAGGTACTCATTGTAGATTTTCCAGCTTCTTCCTCTGTTATCTCTTCTAAATAATAGTCTTCAAATTGCAAATTTTCCTCGTCATCTAAGTATATTTTTGATAAATCATTTGATAAAGTAATCCAGACTTTTCTAACTTGATGTCTTTTTTTATAGTGTTTTTTACTTTACCAAATATTTGTGTTTTTATTAGTTCTTTGTGCAAGTTTGTGTGTTGCAATTCATCTGGCAACCCAAAAATTCTGCCATCCGGTGTGCCAATTGAGGTTATACATAATATTGATGATTTTCCATCTGCTGCTCCTCTCATCATAAAATCAAATCTTAGTTTTTCCATCTTCATCTTCACATGAAATTCCAAAACAGAAATAATGTTTTATAATGGTAATAATTTTCCAATTTTTAAATTGAGAAATAATTCCAGAAATAAAAATTCAGTTGGGTTTCTGTAATAAAAACAGTTTGAGTTTATTTTCACTATTTACAATATTTACAATAGATAAAGATAAAGAAACATTACCTGTAATAAAAACAGAAAACAACATTTAAAATTTCTACTTCAGGTGATTAATTAATAACTTGTCAAACACGCTTTTTATTCCCAGCGATCATTCATCGATCCTCTCTCTTCAATCTTCCAGGTCGGCCACTCTGTCGGTAACGCGGCAGATTCGAATGATAGAAAACGATGATGCGGATACAAGCGTCGTTGTTTTCTTTACAAGAATTAAAAAATAGAGCGGCCGTGTCAATTTGATTTTCTTACCGAATATGCACTCGTGCATTCATTCATCTCCAGGAATGTTTTTATAGTGAATTCCAACAACGTAATTAGCTCTCGTGTACCACTCGAGCTAATTAAGACGTTGTTGGAAAGCACTCAAATTTCCGAAAAGAATGAATGCACATGTGATATTACAAGTGAAAATCGCATGACACAAATAACAGCCAATTGAAGAATTCATTACAATAATAGTAACCATGGTTATATAAAAAAATTTGCGGAAATTTTTTAGTAGTAGCTTGAGTAACTTAACTGAAATTAATAAGTGGAAACTTTTCTGTCATATGTCAGTTTGAAATTAAATTAAAAATTGGTTAAATTGTCATTTTGAGTGTAAAAAAGCAATAAATAAGGTAATTAATACATATTTATTAATGTGTAACATAAAAAATTAGTTATTATTACAAGTTTCTATTGTAAAAAGAATTTAAAAATATAGAGCGGCGGTGTCATTGCGATTTTCTTACTGAATATGCACTCGTGCATTAATTCATGTCCAGGAAATTTTTTATCGTGCAAATTATATATCTCCACATACTGTATTTCACCATATTTCATCACAACCTTTATATGTTTCATCAGCATCCTTGGTAATTTTCCATGCGATAAGTAAAGAGATAAATACGCTTGCATCTACAGAGACGGGGTCAGTCAATCTGCTTCCGTACGCTTGTATATCAAATTGTAATATTATCTATCAATATAATAAAACTGTATCTACGAGAAATAAAGTGTTTTAAAAACCTAATTAAATATCTCCGATACATAATTGGCGCAGTCTTGGTAGGATTGATAGATAACAGTGCCGACACAATATACACAATTGTGGTGAATTTTTAAATTCTTTACCGCACACCTACACACCTACAAAAGAAGATAAACGGCTTCTACCTGTAGCCCATCAGGGTCTAACCACGACCCATCTTTAAAAGAAGATCACGTCTCCTGCTGCTGTTTCACCTGGTTCACGTCTCCTGTTGCTGTCTCACCTGGTTCACGTCTCCGGAAAACGAAGACTTGCTGTACCCGAGAAATCATCTTTAAAGAAGACTTGCTGTACCCGAGAAATCACCTTTAAAGCAGACTTGCTGTTCTTCACAACGACGATATCAAGCCAAGCAGTACTACCCTAGGAATTCTCCTAAAACTGTGGACAACTTTCCTTGTATTCATATTTACTTTGTAAGTTACATTATTAAAATATAAAAATTGTACTTATAATAATTATTACACAAAGGGGTAGCTCTAGACACGATCTAGTAATAAAGCTATCGTGGTACCGACACAG
Source organism: Agonum fuliginosum (assembly GCA_947534325.1). Taxonomy (NCBI): domain Eukaryota; kingdom Metazoa; phylum Arthropoda; class Insecta; order Coleoptera; family Carabidae; genus Agonum; species Agonum fuliginosum. The sequence goes on along the minus strand of OX384031.1, from coordinate 17,277,838 downwards.
TACCGAACACACAATATTTTAAAATTTATGTACGATAGTGACAGTACACTAAGAAGTACTATAAGTGAAAATTCTGATACAGAATTAGACCCAGTGTCAAATTTTAATTTTAAACTTAAACCAAGTAACTTAACAGTCAGAAAAATGGCTCTTACAACAATTGGAGAAATTGACCAATTTCTCAAAACAATTCCAAATTATGATGGTAACATTAAAGTTTTACCAAGTTTCATAAAACAAACAGACATAATTTTAAATTTACTAAATACGTTTGCATTAACAAACAACCAAAGATTATTCATTTTTAGTATGATAAAACTAAAATTAAATGATCAAGCAATGGAAATAATAAGTAACAATGAATTTGCCGATTGGGAAGAATTAAAAACATTTTTACAAGAAAATTTCATGGACAAAAGTACTCCAGAAACGTTAATAATAGAGATTATGGAAATTAAATTTCAGAAAAATGCTGAAATCACATTGAAGAAAATTATGGAAAAATTTTCACTCTATAAATCAAAAATATTATTAATGAATTATACTCAATTACAAAAAAATGCAATTACAACCGAAAATCAGAAATTCATTGTAAAACGATTTATTTCACTACTACCAACTTCAATTAGAGGCTCATTTATTGTCAAAGATCCTACAACTTTGGAACAGTGTGAAAAACTACTCAAAAATGAATTTAGTTTTATTAATAATCCACATCTTCCAAATTTATCTAAACCACAAGAGAATTTTAACCAAAGAATAAATATTCCACCTAAAAAATTCCCTGGACAAATGTTCCCTCAAAAACCATTTAATCCTCAACAAGGAACCACTTACAAACAATTCGCTCCAAAACAAAATGTTAGAAATGCCACAGAAAATAAAAGACAATAAAACACACCTATGTCACAAACAACTAGATTAACACAACCAATGTCAACACAATCAATAAGACAAAATTATCTTTGTAATGAATCAAACACAGAGACTGAAAATTACATTGACGAAACCGACGAACACTTATTAGAAAATCAAAATACCGAGAATGATTTTTACCTCTCGCCTAGAGAGGTATAGGGATCGTGAAAAAATTCGATGTCGAGATTTTTGTCAATAAGCACGTTTTAGCACCTTTAGAACCTATTTTGACTATTTTCACGATGATGTGTGTGTGTGCGTGTGTGTGTGTGTGTGTGTGTGTGTGTATGTGTGTGTGTGTGTGTGTGTGCCTACTATAGTCTTTCGTTCTGATTCATTATCTCAAATTCTACTGAACATAAAATTCTAATATTTTGCAATATACATTTATATATGTTAATGAAGAGCTGATAAGATTTTGGTAAAAATCTGCCAACCGGAAATGGTATTTTCTTGAAGCATTTTAACATTTTTTGCAAAAAATATAGGAAATACTGCGATAGTTACAATTTGTCATTCGACATTTGAAAGAACAAATTATCCTTTACAATATTTATTTAACATCGTTTCTATATCTCTTACCAATAAAGGAAAATTAATTTTCAAAAATTTGTAATTTTACCTACCACGATTTGTAAATCATAATATAGGAACAAAATTTAAAAACAAAAATGAAATGTCAATGTGATAGATGAACAGACGTATACACAGTTTCTGAAATTTATGTGACTCCATTTTTAAATATAAATATATTATTAACTGGGTTGAAACTTAGAACCTATAGGAGCCGAAATATAATAAATTAAAAACTGACTGAATTCCATTAAGTTTTCATCCTTCCATTAAACGTATTCAGTCAAGAAGTATCATCGATTCATTATTATTATTATAACTGGATATAAGGTAATAATAAAATAAAAATTTTATCTACAAAGAGCTAATTTGATTTCAATTCCAATAGGAATCGGTACTTTGCTTGAAGAACTATAACAAAAATTACAAAAAGTAGCCTAACCAAATCCAAATTCACATATTACAGTGTCAAGGCGGGAGGTCTAGTGATGGCCACGTCAGATTTTTTAGAATTAGAACCGACGACGGACGAGGAAATCTACGTAATGTCTTCTATCACAAAAAATCTACCTACTTTAAAAATTGGACCATACGTAATACTTTTTGACACCGGTTCCTCAATTAACTTTATTCATCCAAATTTAATTAAATAATATAAATTAAAGACATACAAAGAAAATTTAACATTTAAAACTGTCAATAGTAAATCAACATGTGATACTTACGCGATAATAAAAATTCAAAGCCAACCATTAAAATGCTATGTCTACAATTTTCATAAAAATTATAATATACTTCTAGGTATAGAAGCTTTCAAAATATTAAATATTCAATTAAACTTCCAAAATAATGAAGTACAAGTAGGAAAAAATATTTATAAATTACAAGAATGAGAAAAAATAAAAATTGAAGTAAATAACATCCAAATTAAAGATAATCATTTGAACGAGTTTGAAAAAGGAAAAGATAACGTAATCACAGACCTTTTATCAAAACAAAAACCTAAGTATAATTTAATTGAAAAGATTGGAAATGTATTAGAACAAAACCCTTTTGGCCATTGTATATCACAAGATAGTCAAATGTCTAAAGGATTAGCTAAAGTAGTCAATGAAAAATATCAAAGTAAAAATTACTGTAAAACACAAAATAACAAATTATTCAAAATTCAGATGAAAAACTCATATTCCATTTAATAACAAAAATAAACCATTATGATACTCCTTCATACAAAAATTTAGACAAACCTTTAAAAGAATTAAGAGATTACATGATAAAAAATGATTTAGAAACTATTAATATTCCAAAATTAGGCCTAGACAACTTAGAATGGGAAAAAGTAAAAGCAAAATTAAATAAGATATTTAAAGACACTAATATAAATATAAACGTTTATTCATTGCCGTGTGTAAACAAAAACGAAATCACTAATGATAGCGAAACAAAATAATGTTGATAAAGACGAAGATCAACAAACAATTCATAGCTCTGATGAAAACCCAGTCGCAGGCATAAAATACTCAGACGACAGAATAAACATTGCAGATAATCAAATCATATTTTATAAAGTACCCGATGACACAAACATTAAAATTGAAAAATACTTTAATAACAAAAAACAAAGATTTATTTGCAAATTTAACGAAAACACTTTTGAACAAGACGTTACTGAATTTATAAAAACCTATTTGATACCAAAAATCAGATATTTAGCACTCTTTCAAAAATCTCTAGATAAAGATGTTTCAAAGATCTTACAAAATAAATTTCAAGCAAATTCTATAAATATTATAGCCTGTACAAAATTAGTAGAAAACATAGAAAACGAAGAAGAACAATTAGAAATAATTCATGATTTTCATACGGGTATAACAAATCATAGAGGAATTCTAGCACTATCAGAGAGTTAAAAGAAAAATATTATTGGCCTCGAATGAACAAGGACATTCAAGATTATATAAACAACTGCGAAATATGAAAGAAAACCGATAAAGACCACCGACAATCTTACACCCACACCAAAGACTCCGTTCGAAATCATAAACATTAGATAAAAAACCGTACTTAACTATTTTCGACCAATTCTCTAAACACGGACAAATATTAAAAGTAGAAGATAAAAGCGCAAAGACTGTAGTAAAGAAATTACAAACTTATTTTGAAACTTATAAAATTCCAAAAGAAATAATAATGGACAACGGAACGGAATTCAATAATTTAATTAAAGATTTATTAATTAGAAACAAAATAAAAATTCATATCATATGCGTAAATAATCCTAAAAGCAATGCTGTAGAAAGATTTCATTCTACAATAATTGAACAAATTAGAATATTACATTCAAAACAACATATTAAAGACAAGGCTATATCAGAAAAAGTTCAAATGGCTATTCTAGCCTATAATAACACAAAACATAGTACAACACAATTAAGCCCAAACGAAATACTTTTCGGCATCTCAAATGAAAACATTTTCAATAAAGAAGAAACAGATAACATAATAGATAACCACATGACAAAACAAACCGAAATTAGACAACAAATATCGGACAAAATTGAGAAAGAAAAAATTAAAAGATATATCGAAAATGACAACCCATTAGAAATTAAAAATGAAGTTTACGTAAAACAAAACCCGCGAATTATTCACAAAATTAAAAAACCCTTATTTAGGAAATATTCAGTACAGAACTATAATCCTTTATTAGGAAAAATTCAAATATTAGATAAGAAAAATAGAGATAAAAATATTAGAATCAATCAATTAAAAATTAAATAATAATTACAGATGCTATGGACAAATTCAAGATATATCCAACAATAATGGATTCCACCTCGCAGAATTGGGAGACTGTTACATAAATACAGGAGAGCAACTAATTTATTTTAATTATAACATAACCCCTATTTATGAAGAATTTTCCAAAATTAGTACAAACAGAGAAATTCTTATTAAAAACCTAGGAAATAGGCAAAACTCTTTCAAAACCTATATTAACATATTAGATTATAACTTCCAAGACTTAACTAATCAAATTCAAAAACTATTTAATAAAAGACAGAAACGTGGACTCATAAATGGAATAGGCTCAATTATAAAATCAATATCTGGAAATTTAGATTCAACTGATGGAGAAAAATACGAAAAAATGTTTGACCAATTAAAAACAAATCAAAAAATTCTACAAACGCAAAATAATCAAATAGTTAAAAATAATAAAGAAATGACAGACAAATTCAACACACAATTACAAAACATAATACATAACGAACAGGAACTGAAAAACCAAATAAACACAATAATTAGTGCTTTAAGAGAGGTCGATTTCAATAGCCCCCCCAAGTAAATAAATTAATGATTTTATTACATGCATAATATGTGCTCGTTTTGTGCCAAATTGTGCCGCAACAAAAATATTTTGTGCTCATTCTGTTTACGAGATATTCAAACTTGAATTATGAGGGGAAAATGACATGCGAGCCCCTCCAAGTTATAATTAACAAAATTTTATTTCACAATTGTTTTGTGCTCGTTTTGTGCTGAATTGTGCCGCATAATAGAAATTTTGTGCTCCTTCTAGTAAGTATAGAAAGTGTCTCTTAATAGGAGGTGCCAGTGACATGGTCAGCCCCCACTCTATATTTTCAAAACTTTCTCATCGCTATTATTTTGTGCTGGTTTTGTGCTAAATTGTGCTGTATAACAAAAATGTTGTGCTCCTCATATAAGGTTAAAAAAAGCATATAAATATGAGCGGTCATTAACATGATAAGCCCACCTCAAGTAAATAGTTTCTAAATCATTTTTTTTCTGTTTAACTGTTCTTGTTTTGTGTCGAATTGTGCAGCAATAAAAATATGTTGTGCTCAACCCGTGTACGAGATATTTAATGTTAAATTATGAGGGACGAATGACATATTATGTACATTGGCCACGCTATATTGAATATTGATATTTTTGAGCAATCTTACATAATATGCAATTTATACTGTTTTGTGCCATATTGTAATAATTTTGTGCTGTATTTACAAGCTAGAAAATTTTGAATGAGAATTTGCAGAAAATGGTCTGTCCCGTAAGTTTAATATTTAAAAATTATTTTCATGGTAATAGTTTGTGCTCGTTTTGTGCTCAATTGTGCTTTTAACTAAAAGATATGTGCTTTAATTATTGTTGTTCTATAATTTCAAATAAAATTTGAATTTTTTTTACTAAATTTGAATGCGTGCGAAAAATCATGTCTTATAAAACTTGTTCTTTAATATACTATTCTTTGAAAAACTTATTATGAAACCTATGACCTGTACCATGGCGCTATATTTCAATCCATTTTAGAACTAAAATTTTAAATATGAATCACGGGAGTTAAAATAAAAATGGTGTTAGTTAATAATTTATTATTTAAGTATGATAGTTAAAAATAGGACATAGTATCAGTATTTTCATGTGTAAAGCTGATAATTATATGCACTCAAAAGTACGAATATATGCGCATATATATGCATAATTTTTTTTAACTATATGCACCTAAATTAACATTATATGCACAAAATATGTTTAATTTTTTTTAAATAAGTAGAAATCAAATTAAAGAATGTAAATAATTAAATTATTTTGTATAAGAGAAAAAAATTATTTATTTAAAAATCACATAATAATGAAAAAAAATTGAATAATTCAAATAAATAAACAATAAATTCTTTAACAAACAAGTAAAAGTTACATTTCTAATTTGTTAGATATTACAGTATTAAAAATATTAACAATTATGTTCGGGATAATTTTGTATCTACATCAATACAAGTGAATTTGTTTTCGGCATGGTAAAAATATAATTATTTATTGAATATGGAAAGTAGAAAGACCTGAATAACGTTGCAGCGCAGCACTTTGTCATCCGTCAATTAGTTTACCTGGGACTTCCCCGTTCTCTGCTTATTTAGGTTTCGGTAAGCGCACTGCACTCCAGCGGCACAAAGTAAAATTATGTATCTCAGTCGCACACAAAAATTTTAATAATGAATTTAATAAAAAAGAAATTTAAAAACAAAAAACCTCAAAAATTACATTTCTTATTGCTTAATATAACCAAATATGCAAAATCCTGAAAATATGCTCCAGAACGTATAAATATGCAAAATGAAACTTGGCTTAAACGATTTGTTTTCACATAATTCGTATACATATTCAAAAAATATTTCCGTCATATCAGTTATACAAAATATGCAATTGCCATATAATATCAGCTTTCTTCATGTGTTGCATTGAATTTAAAATATTAATAATATAACCTTATTTAAAGAAATATACTAAATTTGTCAGCATACAATTCCATCTTGTAGTGCTAAGAAAATTGTTAAATCAATTTTATGTACAGGTACATCCTTTACATACACACACTATTAAATTAATTACAAATTTAATAAATGTCACCTCCCAATATTTTCGATGATGAATTTCAAGATTTAAGCCGCATACATCCCGGTATTTGGTAAAATTTTTAGTATATAGGTACCTATCGTCCAGGCGAATTAGAAAATTTTTGTATGGGCTCGGTGATTAAATTCAAAGGAATTTTTTTCATAGGAATGTTGTAATTGACTTCCTAATTGACATACTGAAAGTCCCCATCGATTCGCCTTGTGCTAAGTCCGGAATCTTAGGAAAATGCAATTATCTCGAAAATAGGTATTTTTTCACAAAAATGCCAAGTACCAAACAGAAAGAGCATGAAATTTCCTTCACGATAGTCCCTTTTGTTGTTACGTTATTCATACAGTTATTTAAAAAATCGTAAATAAATATTTTTATAATTCGAACAATCTAAGCCGGTTTCATGAAACCATGATTTAATCATGTAATAATATTAACGGATAAAAATTACGAATTCGGGATTTCAGTATTCGATCCTTAACATATTTTGGTATGACAAATTTAATAACAGACATTTTTAGACGCCTGTTTAAAGTAAAAATCACAAAATTTATATTTTAGTTACTTCTTTAAAATTTTGTGTTTAATTTTTGTCCGGATTAAGATATTGACTTCCGGCTTTCAAAATCTTATAAAGAAATGTTACAAAAATATGATGCTGAAAACCGAATGTGAATACCTCTGTCCGTTCAGGAAAAACGGTTATTTAAATATTACTTTTAAAATATATATTAAAATACACTGGCGGAAAAAAATATATGAAACACCTGAAAATCGTAAAAATTTCGACCATATTTAAACCGCCATAACTCAATCGATTTCGATGAAAAACTTTTTTTTGACTTGATCCACCAAAAGAGCACTAAAATTTGTTCAATTCCCTATACAGGATTCAAAGAACGAAGTTCCTACGATGATTTGGAACAAAGTTAATAGTGCATTTTTAGGTTTTTCGCACATAACTCAGCGACTTTTCAACCAAATTAGACGATTCTTTCGGGGGAAAACCCATTGTGGCTCTACGTTAAGGGGGTAAACTCAGATTGGGATGATCAACAAGAAAAACACGTTTTTGGGCCACAAAACGTCCAACTTTGGCGATGTGTAGGTACCGAGTTGGAAAAAAAATTTCGTCCGCAAAGATTCATCGAAATCGATTGAAAATACGCCGAGTTATGGCGCTTTGAAAATGGTCGAAATTTTTACGAATGCCAAGTGTTTCACTTTTTTCCACCAGTATATTATTAACCTCTCGCCAAGAAAAATTTAAATATTCGACATGAATCAAACCTTTTTAAGTATAAAAATAATTTTGGTTTATTGAAAAAAAAAACTCGAAAAATCCAATGCTATTAACTGAAAATCGATATCTCAATTACTTAAGAAATTACAGGTGATTCATCATATTTAATAATAAAAATACTAAAATTTCTTAATTTTCCCTTGTATAATTTTTTTAAATTAATTAATTAACTTAATCAGGGCCCTTGAAATTTTTATATAATTTTGCATAGTAAAAAAATTAGTGTGCCTGAAACCGGAAGTCGATATCTTAATCCGGACAGAAATTAAACACAAAATTTTAAAGAAGTGACAATTATATTTTTGTGATCTTGAAAATCAGTTTGAGTTTTTTCCTAAACACGTCTTAAAATGTCCAATTTTAAATTATTATTATGAAAAAATAAGTTTAGAATCGCTTACTGAAATCCTCCAATTCGAAATTATTATCCGTTAATAAATTACAATCGTTTTGGTGTAAAATGAGAAAAAATTCAAGTTTTTATCAAAACGGCTTAGAATGTTAGAGTTATAAAAATATTTATTTACGATTTTTTCAAAACTGTATAAATATCGTTAAAACAAAATGACTATCTTGAGGCAATTTTATGCTCTTTCCGTTTGGTAAAGTCAATTACAACATTCTTGTGAAAATAATCTCTTTGAATTTTGTCGCCGATAGATGCTAGTTCGCCTGGACTAATATGAATTTGATGAAATTATTTTAACCGTTAACAATTTGAAATTTTTGAAGAAAATCGATCGTGCCAATAATGTTTATTTTTATTTATAGAACAAACTAAACAGCTTAAAAAAATAGTATACAGCACAATTGAGCACCAAAACAAGCACAAACAAAGATTATCTTGAAAATAATCCTGAGGGGCTAAAATCATTTCTGCAGTCTTATTAAGCTTTAACTTTTAAAAAAAGTACCACAGTAAAAAATATTTGGTAAATTAAGCACATAAATTAAGCACATAATAAACACTTTAATAATATTTACCTATTTACAAATGCATATTATGAGGGGCACATATTTCAAATTTAATTTGAAATTATAGAGCAACAATTAAAGCACATAACTTTTAGTTAAAAGCACAAAATTGAGCACAAAACGAGCACAAACTATTACCATGAAAATAATTTTTAAATATTAAACTTACAGACCATTTTCTGCAAATTCTCATTCAAAATTTTCTAGCTTGTAAATACAGCACAAAATTATTACAATATGGCACAAAACAGTATAAATTGCATATTATGTAAGATTGCTCAAAAATATCAATATTCAATATAGCGTGGCCAATGTACATTGTACATAATATGTCATTCGTCCCTCATAATTTAACATTAAATATCTCGTACACGAGTTGAGCACAACATATTTTTATTGCTGTACAATTCGGCACAAAACAAGCACAGTTAAACAGAAAAAAATGATTTAGAAACTATTTACTTGAGGTGGGCTTATCATGTTAATGACCGCTCATATTTATATGCTTTTTTAACCTTATATGAGGAGCACAAAATTTTTGTTATACAGCACAAATTAGCACAAAACCAGCACAAAACAATAGCGATGAGAAAGTTTTGAAAATATAGGGTGGGGGCTGACCATGTCACTGGCACCTCCTATTAAGAGACACTTTCTATACTTACTAGAAGGAGCACAAAATTTCTATTATGCGGCACAATTCAGCCCAAAACGAGCACAAAACAATTGTGAAATAAAATTTTGTTAATTATAACTTGGAGGGGCTCGCATGTCATTGGCCCCTCATAATTCAAGTTTGAATATCTCGTAAACAGAATGAGCACAAAATATTTTTGTTGCGGCACAATTTGGCACAAAACGAGCACATATTATGCATGTAATAAAATCATTAATTTATTTACTTGGGGGGGCTGTTGAAATCGACCTCTTTAAGGTGTAACTTTGATTGGAAAATCTATATAGATATAGAAAATAAATTTCAAAAATTAATATTAATCATAGAAAATTTGAATGAGTTGTCCAAACAAATTCAAAATAGTCTCACATTTTGTTCATTACACAAATTAGACACTAGTATAATTTCTTATGAGAATTTGAAGCAAATAACACAAGACACAAATATTTGGAATCTAAACGAACTAATTGAATCACACTGTGAATACCATGAAGGAAAAATATACTTTATCCTTACTATTCCCACATTTTCCCAGGAAAATTATAAATTATACCAATTCACACCGTTACCGATGATTCAAAATCAAAGATTCTTGATTGTAAATGAAATTCAACAATTATACTATTTACAGGAAAAATACTATAATATTAATCAATGTACTTATATTAATAATAAATATTTATGTATTACACAATATTTAGAAATAAGTGAATGTCTAAATAATATTTTAAAAAATCAAAAGAATGATGATTGTAAGTATCATAATATAGAAAAGAGAAATACTGTTGAATTAATTAAAAATACGAATGAATTAATTATAATTAGTCCCAACAAGCAAGAAATAAAATTATCTTGTGACGATAAAACAATAAATCAATTTATAAAAGGAATTTATAAAATAAAAATTAATAAAGATTGTCAAGTAAATAATTTCATATTTAAGAAAATTATACAGAAATATAAAGAAATAGAATTTAAAAATTTTGAAAAAGATTCAATTACTTTAAAATTAAATAACACAAAATTAAATAACACCTCTAATATTATACTTAATGAACCAGAAATTACTCAAATAAAAGAAATTCAATTAGAAAATAACAATCATCACTCTTATATATTATACTTAATTGTAATTATAATAATAAGTTATTATATTATAAAAAGGTTTATAATACCTACCTAAAATAAGGAAATGTAGAGAAAAACAATGTACTTTGAATAGAGAAAGAACTTTAGAGTAAAATATGGCGAAAACTAAAAGGGGAGGAATTATATATCTCCACATACTGTATTTCACCATATTTCATCACACCCTTTATATGTTTCATCAGCATCCTTGGTAATTTTCCATGCGATAAGTAAAGAGATAAATACGCTTGCATCTACAGAGACGGGGTCAGTCAATCTGCTTCCGTACGCTTGTATATCAAATTGTAATATTATCTATCAATATAATAAAACTGTATCTACGAGAAATAAAGTGTTTTAAAAACCTAATTAAATATCTCCGATACATAATTTGCATTACAACAACGTAATTACGTTGTTGGAAAGCACTCAAAAAAATTTCCGGAAAGAATTAATGCACATGTGATATTATAAGTGATTATTATTTATTAAGTGAGTAGCAACAATAATTATTATTGTTTATTTATATTTTAAATAGAAATAAAATAATCATAAAAATCTCTTTTTTATTTGTTCTCCATATTTTCACAAAATATAATGTACGAGGGGTCGTTTTTATATTCCCGGACTAGGCATGAAAACAAAAGACTAGAGCAACAAAAAAAATATTTCAATATAGTTCCCCTGCTTTTGAATACAGGTATAACACCGTTTCAATAACATCTTTAATCCAGTATAAAAATATTCATTTGGTTTTTCCGCAAAATGGCCCTCAACAGCTGCTATAAGTTCGTCATTGTCCCTTAATTTTGTCCCCCTTAGTGTTTTTTTGAGATTTGGGAACAAAAAATAGTCACTGGGTGCTAGATCTGGACTATAAGGCGGATGTTCAATTTCTTCGAAGCCACATTCAGCTACAGCAGCTTTTGAAAGTCTGGACTTGTGCACTGGTGCATTGTCGTAGAGCAACAAGACACCTTGCGTCAGTTTTCCGCGTCTCTTCACTTTAATAGCATCTCTAAGGCGATGCATCAGGTTTGCATAATACTCTAATTGCTAACTGCTAATTGTCGCTTCTTTAGTCTTGCATCCTCCAGTACCAAACACTTGGTTTTTTCAACTACATCTGAAGTGATCACGTCAACAGGGCGCCCTGCACGGGGATCATCATCCAGTGATTCTCGACCATGTTTAAACAATTTTGACCACTCGCAAATAGTTGACTTAGAAGGGCAATCATCCCCGTATATAGCAAACATTTCTTCAAGAATAATATTTGGAGGTTTTCCCTGTTTTGTAAGGAATTTTATAACAGCCCGGTATTCGATTTTATTCATTTCGATAGATATACAACGCGCGACGACACAAACTGACAGATAATAAAATTAATAATGTTGCAATTGTTTTGTAAATTGCCACACAAGTTACCAAGACATATGTGATTAAAAACAGCATAATGAAAAATTGCATCAAAATTCTAAACAGCCCAGTCCGGGAATATAAAAACAACCCCTCGTATATTGCAACAAAATCGGTAAAGATATTGGACAAAAAGATAATACAATGATAGTACCATAAATAAAAAAATTATTATGTTTATATAAAATTTTATACTGTATTGTACTTTGTACATTAGTATAATATTACAAAAATATTTTCAAGTTCATCTAAAAAGGATTTTTACAAGTCGAATCAGACCCCTCAATACTTTTGCATTTACAAAAAGAGCAACAGCTTACTTTATTTTCTCTACAAGTACAAGTGCAGGAGGATTTAGCACATTTTAAACAATTACATGCTCCAATAAAATTACTGGGATATTTTATTAAATTTTTTTCGGCATCAAATGTCTTCTATTACTTCAAAATCAAATTCACAGGGTTCTAAGCGAACAATCGTTTCATCATTAGATACCTACTGGAATTTGAAAAAAAATAGAATATTAATTGTACTTTATTTTATTGTTAAATACTACCAGATTCAGCAAATTGTAGTTATAATTAATTGTACCCAATTATATTTTCTTTTATTTTTAATTGCAAAAATTATCATAAATAAATAATGTACCAATATATTTAAGGAAAACTTTATCAAGCTTCAAAAAGTATTACTTCCGGTTTGCGGATTTCTACCAAAATGTTATCCGGTGATAAGATACTTATTAAACGGTTTGATACTTTTTAAGTTATCGTGGACGTAAAATCGTTAGTCCATACGTTCATACGCCCATACATACATACGCACACACACACAGACATCATCGTGCGAATATTAAATTAGTATTCTAGAGACCCTAAAACGTGCTTATCCACCAAAAACTCATATTCGAAAATTTTGACCCATTACAATTAATAGGTACCTCTCTTATAGAATATGAGGCGAGAGGTAAAAACAAATTTTCTTGATATTTTATTTTGTATTATATTCTTTACAATTTAATAACAATAATTATATTGCTACTCACTTTATAAATAATAATTACAACAATTAGTCGAAATTTTCATGCAAATCGGGTAAGTATTAGGAGAGATATTGGGTTATTTTGAATTAAAGCGGGCGCCATTTTCATGACGTCATAGTCTGAAAATGTACCAGGTGGCGGATGGCCACCCGAGTAAAAAATACTCATTAAGCCCTACTAACCATTGCCGAAGAAAAATTCTCCCTACTCAACTTTTTCTACAGAACCATAGTCAGGTCCAGGACTATATTACACGGCGGGATAGCATAGTGGTAGAATGTTAGGCTCTGGTTACAGAGGTCGTGGGTTCGAATCTCGGTCATGTCAGGAAATTTTTACGGCCTGATTTGGATCAGTACCTACTCCCGTTACCATTCCAAGTTGGGATCTAATTAACTTGGCAACCTCTAGCTATCGGGCACCGGCTAAAGGCTGTAACAAGGGCTTGCGCCGGGTTGACTGGCAACACACATGGTAGTAAAGTAAAAACGCCGTGGCAAAGTATAAGTAAAAAATTAATACTGTGTGTGGCATCAAGTCACCCTAGGGATACAAACAAAGGTTCAAATCCCGAAATTCTAATACAATACAATACAATATTCTATATAACGTCACAACTTAAAAACTTGTTATTTATGATAATAAATGTTTTGCAAAATGTGAATTAAGTTTATTTACACTTAAAATGGTCGAAGGGTTATTTTTTATTATAAACTAAACCAAATTAATTAAGCAAGTGTCAAAGAAATAGACAAATAATCTAAGTAGGCGATTAACATGTGAAAACAGTTTTTTGTAAATAAAAACTGTCCGGCTAAAAACTATGATACTATATTGCACAGGACAATACTACATCCATTCCTACATCTTATTTAATATACATTACTTCAGTTTCATAATGTAATTTCAGGAAATTACTGAAAATAATTTAAAAATTTTAACCTTTAGTTTTTATTGCTACATTCGTACTATGACAGCTGTCAATTCGTAGCCATGTGGTTATGTCAGCGGCCTACTGAACCAAAGGTCGTACGTTCGATTCCGACCTGGGGAAGATGTATACAGGTTGGTGGAGGTGAAATGCGAACATAGGGAAATATATGACAATGGAGTTATCATGCTAGGCATCTTGATATACGTGGAATAAGTACTGTCAATGTCAAAGTACCTGTCATATTATTGAAATTTGTATTTTTATTAAAATATTTTCTTTGCATAATAATGTATGTGTACGAGCAGAACGAGAAAGTTTACATGCACTTTTAGATTTTATTATTATTTCTGTTATTGATTACTCTTTTTGCCACACAAATTCACATTACTTTGTTTTGTGACACTACTACAAAATATATCAAGATACCTGGCATGAAAGTTCGATTGTCATGTATGTTCCCTATGTTCGCATTTCACCTCCACCAACCTATATATATATATATATATATATATATATATATATATATATATATATATATATATATATATATATACCGTGCGTCCCAGCGAAAGTGTGGCATAGGCGTTTAACATGTGAAAACAGTTTTTTGTAAATAAAAACTGTCCGGCTAAAAACTATGATACTATATTGCACAGGAAAATACTACATCCATTCCTACATCTTATTTACTTCAGTTTCATAATGTAATTTCAGGAAATTACTGAAAATAATTTGAAAATTTTAACCTTTAGTTTTTATTGCTACATTCGTACTATGACAGCTGTCAATTCGTAGCCATGTGGTTATGTCAGCGGCCTACTGAACCAAAGGTCGGACGTTCGATTCCGACTTGGGGAAGATGTATTTTTTTAAAAATATTTTTCTGCTTGTTTTGTATGTTAAGGTAGCAGTCACCAGAAAACGGTTTTTTGCTTTATATTGAAAACTGTGCATTATATTAAAACATATTTTTTGACAAAAAATGTTTCTCGTAAAATTATCTACGAGTATAACAAAATATTGTTACAGTTTTTTTGATAGGACGAGTCGGTAGACCAATAATAATATTTTTATATTGAAAAAATATTAGTGGCAGGTTTCGTGCCAAAATTGCGGAAATGATGTTGTTCGGTCACAAACTACCTACAGATTAATAATTTGCATGGTGTCATTCCATGTTCTAATGCAGACAGATTTGGTGACGTCATAAAGATGGCGGACATGTCTAAAATCTTTATTTTTCAACCGATTTCAGCGTTACACAGCGTTAGAGAACTTTTTTCTATACAAGGTGGTTGTTATAAATTTCTCCGTAAAGTTGTTTTTTCCCAAAATAATTGGAAAAATGTCGAAATTTTATCGATTTTTGGAGATTCATGTTTGCATTATACCATTGGTGGATTTGTTGATGAAAGGGGTAATGGAATTTATTTTGTTAAAATTTATGTAAGAAGGAACAAAAATTGCAGGAGAATAATTTTTTAGGGCTGTACCCCATTTTAGGTGGTTATCAATAGGTAATAGTTTCTTTCTGTTATCTCTTATACATAGACAGCAATTCATAGCTCATAGGTACTTGTGCGTTAATATGCTTTAATTTCACAATTAAACTCTTATATTTTACAATATCATCCTCCTCCTCTATATTTACGTCTGTATCCGTTCCATTTTGTGTAATTTGGACGGTTTTTAAAGTTTTAAAACAAATATTTTAAAATTTAATTACTAATGCTATATTAATAACCCCCTAAAATGGGATACAGCCCTCAAAAAGGGTTCTCCTGCAGTTTATGTTCCTTCTTACATATATTTTAACAAAATAAATTCGATTAAACCTTTCACCAACAAATCCAAAATGGATATAATGCAGACATGAAAAATTTGCAAAAATCGACAATTATTTTGGGAAAAATCAACTTCACGAAGAAATTTCTAACAACCTCCTTGTACAGAAAAAAATTCTCCATCGAATGAGCCGTGTATCGCTGAAATCAGACGAAAAATAAAAAATTTACCATTCTTCACGTCCGCCATCTTTATGACGTCACCAAATCTGTCTGCATTAGAAAATAGAATGACACCATGGAAATTGTTTATATGTAGGTACACGGACTTCTTAAATTATGAACGGCTTGAGCTGTGTAACAGATGTATGCTAAATTGAACCTCGCGCATGACACCAAATGGTACCAAATTGAAATATACCAAGTAAAATCTGTAAAATTTAAACAAAAAAATAATTATTGTTATTAATGTTAGATTATAAACTCGTAGTAAAAGTTTTGAGTAGGTATTATAAAATATCGTTTTTTTTATATAAAACGAAATAATTTAAAAATGTAAAAGAGGTTATTCAAACTGACAGCAGTAGCAATCTCGCCTTAGGTAGTCTCAGACATGACGTGCACGATTTGATTGCAGGAAATGCATGTCTGTGATTATGTAGTTCGCCTGCGCAATGGTTCTGCGACTCCCCGAATTTTGCTCCATACGTAGCATACTTTTTCAAGCCATCTCCCATATACTCCAGCAATCCATAATTTAAGAAGTCCGTGGTAGGTAGTTTGTGACCGAACAAGACCACTTTCGCAATTTTGGTACGAAACCTGCCACGGAATGCCCTATGCTCCCGTACTAATATTTTTTCAATATAAAAATATTATTATTAGTCTAACGGCTCGTCCTATCAAAAAAACTGTAACAATATTTTGTTATACTTGTAGATAATTTTACGAGGAACATTTTTTATCAAAAACTATTTTCAATATAATGCACAGTTTTCAATATAAAGCAAAAAACCGTTTTCTGGTGACTGTTCCCCCACCTACTTTACCCCCTGAGGGAATATGAGTTGTGTCTCGACGGTTTTTGACAAAGGTCATTGTGTAGATAGTCTGTGCAAAATTTCTTGCTGGTATCCAAATATGAACTATCAAATGACTAACAAAACGCACTATAAATATTTAATAAAAAAATATCTTAGTGTACTGAGATATGCAAGTATAAACTTGACTGTTGCGTTTTCGCAACGTTGGCCATTAGCAGTATTGAATTTATTGAACTTCTAGCATGAGCACGTGTTCATAGTGCTCGCGTGTTTTATCGTGTATATTGTAATAATCTCGGAATAAAACACAGTGTTTTGTGTCAAAGTGATTTAAATATTATAATTTGGACATAATTATATAAAAAAGGTATGTAGAGTTTTTCTGTGGATACACATTCAATAATTTTCGTCAAAAGATGCCTTATAATTTCAAGAGACCGCTAACGGTCGCAGAATTATTAGCTATTTTGGAGGAAGATTCTGACTTAGAAGATACTAATCTTATTGACGCCGTATACATTCCACACGTAGTTACAGATGAGGAAGATCTCGATGAAAATGTGATGACTTCTGTGAATAACGTACCTAAAGATATAGCAGGTACATTTGAAGTACATTTACATAGATCCAATGACAATGAATCAGTTCCCGAAAAGTCTACGAAAAAAGCAACATCGGAAAAAACTGCATCCAAGAAAAAGTCAAAACCTGAAACTAATTGGGTAAAGCAAGAACCAATTTACACTAACGTACCTAAAATTAGTGAGACCAATCTGATAGAAGATATAAAAAATAATTTGGATGGATTGTCGCCTCTGCAAGTATTTTATAAGTTCTTTGACCAAGAAATATTATCCGAAATTGTAAATTTCTCAATAAAATATGCGTGTGGTAACAATCACCATGATTTTCAGCTTACAACAAATCAATTGAAAACTTTTATTGGAATACTAATTTTTTCTGGATACCACATCTTACCACAAGTTGTATGTATTGGTCTAAAGATGAAGATAAAGGAATTGATTTAGTAAGAAAGGCGATGTCCAGAAATGAATTTCGTGCAATAAAACGGAACATACATTTATCTGATAACAAAAATTTGGATAAAACCGACAAGTTTGCCAAACTTCGACCACTAATAGATGCGCTCAATAAGAAGTTCTTGCAGTTTGGCATATTTTCTACTCATTTGTCAATTGATGAAGAGATGCTGCCATATTTTGGCAGATATTCTGCCAAGATGTTTATCAAAGGAAAACCCGTGCGTTTTGGATTTAAACTGTGGTGTATGTGTTCATCCGCAGGATATTTATATCAGTTCCAAATATATGGTGGTGCTAGTAAGAATCAAGTAAATGAAGAACTGGGCTTAGGAGCTAATGTTGTCTTGAGCTTACTTTCACATGTTGATAGGCCAGTCGAGCATCAAGTGTATTTTGATAACTTCTTCTCCTCGCATGAGTCATTAGCCATACTTGCAAGTAAAGAATATTTTGCACTAGGAACCGTACGAGACAACAGAATTGAAAAATGGCCTGTGCATTCTCAAAAAATATTAGCAAAAAAAGAAGGTGGCGCCTACGATTCAATGTTCGACACCAAATCGGAAATCAATGTGATTCGTAGGAATGACAATTCTGTTGTCAAGGTAATTACCAATTTCGGTAAAACGCAACCATTAAAAAATACAAAGCGTTTCAGTACAAAGGAGAAAAAAGAAATTATTATTTCGCAACCCGATGCTATTGCCAAATACAATACTCACATGGGCGGAGTAGACTTACATGACAATGGCATAGCTAATTATAGAATCAAAATTAGAGGGAAAAAATGGTGGTGGCCGCTGTTTATCAACATGATTGACAGTGCTATAGTAAATTCATGGAAAATTTAAAATATCGCAAATGAAAATCAAATGTCCCAACTTGATTTCCGTTCTTACCTTGTCATGGCTCTGCTAAAATCTGATATTCATCAAGAGCGAGTTTGCCACAAGAAGTACAGTACGAAAGTAAAGGGCACGTAATTGAAAAACATCCAGAAAATTCAAGAAGACGGTGTCGAGCATGCAGGAGCACAACAGTATTCATGTGCAACAAATGTAGGGTGCATATACATACCAAATGCTTCAAAACATTTCATTCTAAATAAATGTACACATAGATAATAAACGACTACCCAAGAGGCCAACGTTGCGAAAACGCAACACCATTTTTTTAAAATATGGGTAATAATAAAAAAAATTTAAACATGGTTTTGTAATGTCGTTCGAATATGTAAATAAATGCTATAAATAATTTTTCTCTTTTATTCTTAATTTCTACCTTGGTCGTTAATGGGTTAAATAAAGTTAAATCTAATAAGTATTTTAAACTGTGATAATTTGAATTCTAATGTTTTAAACTGTAAACATGTGAATTCTGATGTTTTAAATTGTGATAATTTTAATTCTAATGTTTCAGGTATTTCTGAGCTTAAATGTTCAATCCTTATCAAACAAAATTGATGAAATGAATTTATTTTTAAACAAGTTTAACTTTGGCGTGTATGTGTTTCAAAACATTGGCTTGACTGTGAAAGGATTAAGATGGTAAACTTACATAATTATGTGTTAGGAGACTCCTTTTGTAGAGACTTAAACAGACATGGTGGAGTTGCTATTTTTATAACATCAGATTTAAATTTTAGAATCATTAAGGTCAGTGATTTTTGTATAGCTTTTGAGGCTGAGTTTTGTGCCATTGAATTGACAGATCTTAAAATATTTGTTATTTCAATTTATTTATAGACCTTATTCCGGAAACTTTATTTTATTTTTAATTAAATTAGAATCTATATTAATATTTTTTACAGGTAAATATAAAAAAATTATACTTGCTGGTGACTTCAACTTAGAGTTCAATACAAGTAGGTTAACAAATTTAATTTTTTCTTTCAATTTTTTGCTACAATAAGGCGAGCTCATGTACCTGACGAAGGTCACGTGTTCTGTGGGCCCTCGCTGTGATTGGACTGCGGAATGGGCGGTATTTAAAAGTTTTCTTAGGCGGCCTTTGAAATATGGATATTTAGTTCGTTGTTGAACATTGATTTGTACACAACAAACAATTCAAACACATTCACAATAATATATTACATTCTCAATAATTCATTTCATTCTCAATTGTCGTGTCATACATAAGTGTACTTACCTACCGTAGATTTTATTAATTCTAGGAAATGGGATAAAGTAAGGAAAACAATAAATTCTGTAAATTGATTTTATTCCATCAATTAATATACAATCAATTGGGTCACATTTACTCGAGCATCCCATGAGTACACATAAATATATTTATGTTTGTACAATTCATGAATGTAAATCGTAGTAAATATGACCGGGTAATCATTCGTCAATTGCTACTTATAATATTTGTCTACAAATTGTCACATTTACTAAAATATACGCATATATAAACCTTTGGTTAATTTTCATTGACAAACATAGTGGATGTTTATGAAAAATAATTACAGTTTTAGAACGTACATTATAATAAATGTGATAGAAAATTGGATTAGTATTCTCAAAATTCATTCAAAAATAAAAATACCTGTCTCTCCTCTTCTTTTTTTTGTTGATAATGCTGAAGTCGTTGAGTCTGAGATTCAGATGAAGTGGTGTACCCCAGACCAACAGAAGGCACCCAGTCTGGATGGTTGGGATCGTTCACAGGTCGTTCTGTAATGGAAATACATACACGATATACAATAAATGCTGTAATAATTCCTTTAGAAACTTACTCGTCACAAAATGTTCCGAACAAATTCGGGCATTCTTCATGGCGGAAAGATCCCGACGTATCGCTGACAACCATCGCTGTCGGCGATCAGCTTTCACTGGATCAAATTGACCTAAACAAAGTCACATTTTGATACAGACCAAGCTATAGGGATTTAAAGCAGCGTTCTCGTGACAAAAATAGTAGTAGCAAACCGAGTGTGCGATGATATAAAAGATAATAAGCAGATGTATAGGTATGTGTTCTTCAGTCGAGTTTCCGGTCCATTTGTTAGTTATTAACAATTTATTGCAAAAAAAACGCGATTTTTGTCTATTTTTGCTTGTAACTTTGAAACTAATGGAGCAATCGGAATTCTCCAATGAAATGATTTGTAGAGAATTAAAATATCTACAAAATGAGAGGTCGAACCTCTTAATCGGATAATTAGGTCCTGAAAATTTTAGGAAAAACCGGAAAATTAGGCGTTTTTTCGAAAATTCATAGCTCCGTCATTTTTTGAGCTGGAGCGCTAAAATTTTGAGAGAAAGTAGGGATTATAAAGTGCTTTATATGTGCCAAATGTAGGTGCTGTCGGATTATTAGTTTTCGCGAAATCGCGATTCAAAGTTTGCAGTGCGCATTTTTCCGGCAGGCCTGTATGCGTTACCATAAGTCCGATAATAATTTTCAAAAAAGTTTTGAAAAGTTGACATCGTGCACTACAAAACGTATATTTCAGTTTTTCGATCAGATGCCTGGAAGCATGCTAAAAACACTCGTAAAGTTCGCGAAAAACAGGCGCGCTCGGCCGTAAAGTAAAGGGCACGTAATTGAAAAACATCCAGAAAATTCAAAAAGACGGTGTCGAGCATGCAGGAGCACAACAGTATTCATGTGCAACAAATGTAGGGTGCATTTACATACCAAATGCTTCAAAACATTTCATTCTAAATAAATGTACACATAGATAATAAACGACTACCCAAGAGGCCAACGTTGCGAAAACGCAACACCATTTTTTTTAAATATGGGTAATAATAATAAAAAAATTAAACATGGTTTTGTAATGTCGTTCGAATATGTAAATAAATGCTATAAATAATTTTTCTCTTTTATTCTTAATTTCTACCTTGGTCGTTAATGGGTTAAATAAAGTTAAATCTAATAAGTATTTTAAACTGTGATAATTTGAATTCTAATGTTTTAAACTGTAAAAATTTGAATTCTGATGTTTTAAATTGTGATAATTTTAATTCTAATGTTTCCGGTATTTCTGAGCTTATCATTTATCACATAAATGTTCAATCCTTATCAAACAAAGTTGGTGAAATGAATTTATTTTTAAACAAGTTTAACTTTGGCGTGTATGTGTTTCAAAACAACATTTTGACGAACGTAGATATTAGCAGAGCCGTCCTAAGATATTTGGCGCCCGTGAGCTATTTACAATAATGCGCCCCACTTAATAAATAATCAAGGGTGGGGGGTCGTGATTTCCTAAATTTTCCGAATTAATGGTCAATATACGAGTAAGTAAGTAAGTTGCTAGTGTTTTATAAGCACTTATTATATACGAGTGTCACACGTTATTTTTTATTACACCTGCATCCTAAATTGAAAAATATAGCTGGAAAACAGTATTTTTATTCAGTTTATAAAGAAGTAGTCTGTGTGACGTGTCAAAATATCGTTACCTAGACGATTGATTACAATTTTCCGACAATTTTCATTATTGTTGCTTAGCAACCATTAAAACAGCCTGTTGTAGTCTTGTGATTATGCACACATTTGCGTGTTTTAAACACTGATTATGATGCATGTGTAATAAAAAAGATCTTTCGTCACTGCAATTTGCAGCTGCAACTTTAAAAAAATTACAAAATTTTTCAAATTTACCACCCCAAAAACCTGGCGCTTCGGGGCTATAGCCCATTTAGCCCTGTAGTTAGGCCCTGGATATTAGCGAGATAGAGACTGGAGTGCTAGACCCTTTGTTATCTGATCATTATGGTCAATTTATTATAGTAAAAAAGGAATTAGAGCATGACTCAAATTTTTTTTACAGAAGGTTATACTCTAGCAATAATATTGAAGATTTTCAAATTTTTGGAATTGGAGTGCAATATATGATTCAAATTCTGATGCATCTATTCTGATGCATAAGTTTATTCAGATATTTGTCAGTCTAATTCAGCAAAATTTTAAGTTAGTTAAAGTTTCACATAAAGCAAAAAGTCATGTTACATATTGGTTTTCAGAAACTTTATCAAACATGAGAGACACATTAAATTGCCTTAAAATAATTTCTATCTGCGAGTGAGTGAGTTCCAAAACTTGTCTTATCCGTTACAAGTGATTTTGAGTAATTTAACATAAACTGATTTCGACCACACAAAGACACTAAAACTATATGTAAGGTTATAATTTAAGAAGTATGTGGATATTATGAAATACTATAAAAGGAAAATTAAATTAATGAACAAATATTGCTATATTATATAATTAAAATTGGAATAGGTGAGTTTTGCTGCAAAATAGTGGATAAGAGTAGTTTTGGAAATAAACAAAGTGGATAAGGAGAGTTATGTAACCAAAAGACTGAAAACACCAAATAATGAGATATACTATATTTGAGAATGACTGGCAGTAATAAATCATTCTGTCAAAGACATTCCAGTGGCGCGTCAATAATTGTTTGCACAGGGATAGTCAAAATGACTAAATTCGGTAGAGAACTATCGTTTTAGGTCTAAGTTGTTTTTCAGGGAAAAGATTTATTTTAATAATAATGAGTGAGAAAGTTATATTTAAATATTAAAAACTTTTATTTTTAGTAAATGTATAAACAGATCACTCCTATCTACGTCTATGACACAGTCCGACGGGGAATATGAGAGCGTTATCTATTGTTCGAAAAGTAAGTTTCGTTCCAGCTACAAAGCGTGCGGCTTATTTTGACCCTCCTTGTGTAGTTACAACTGATTTTTCTGGTAGCGGGAGGAAAGCAAGTACGGTCCTCCCGAGCGGGAGGGAAAACTCGCTTCCCTCCCTCCATTAGCAAGAGGAAAACACTGCTTTCCTCCCCCGAGTGACGTAAAATATATGAAATTACCATGCTACCAGAAATATGAGGATAAAACAAGTTTTGGAAGGATAAAAGGATAAAACAGTTTTTCAGCGAAAATAAAGGGAAAGTCAGTTTTGCTACATAATAATTTCAGATTCGAACGCAGTGTTGAAAACTGAATAAAGCTATATATTTGTCTAATTTTTTTTCATTTTTGGATAAGACTAGTTTTGGAACTGAGCCACTCATGGTAAAGATTGTGATATTGCAAATAACAATAACTTTAGAAAAATTTATAGAAGAGAAATAACTAATAATTGTAAGAAATCTTTCTATAATAATTTTTTATCTAATTCTGAAAACTAAATAAAAGATTGTTAGAGATTAATCAATGGTGAGAGAAATAAACACCCTAACATAAAGCCCAGTTCAAATATCTTGTGCGATGACTTTAACACGTATTTCACCTCCGTTTCTGAAATTATTATAAAAGAATTGACTAATATTAATTATGATGCGACGGATTTCTTAACTGCTACCCAATTTTATACTACCAGAAGTTACTGAACAAAAAGTATGTGAGGCCACAATGTCTTTAAATAATTCTAAATGTCGTGATATATTTCACAGACATTAGAATTATTACCTCTAGTAAGTATGTATTCATGAAATTGTCTGCCCATTAACATTTAAATTTAATAAATGTTTAACAAGGCAGTTTCTTTGTATAAGAAAGGAGACAAAAACGACGTCGAAAGTTATCGTCCTATCTCGATTATACCTATGTTCGCTAATTTTTTTGTGAAGGTTGTTAAAATCAAACTTGTTGATTTTCTAGACAATAATCAAGTTTATAGCAATTCGCAATTCGGGTTTCGTAAAAATCGATCAACAATAAATGCGGTTCTAACTATTTTGCAGGATATTGAAGATTCTCTGGAGAAAGGACAACACACAGCGATAGCGCTGTGTGACTTGTCTAAAGCATTTGATTGTATTTCACATGCTATTAGAGAAGTTAAAGCATTATGGAATACCTGAAACAACTTTATATTTTTTACATCTTACTTAACAGATTGAAGACAGTGTGTGACAATAAATCAAAACTGTTCTGATTTTTTTGCCAGTTAAAATGGGTTTCCACAAGATAGTATACTTGGCCCAATTTTATTTATTATTTATATTAATGACTTTGCGGACTTTATGTGCCCTATTAAATCGGTTCAATTTGCTGCTGACACTAGTCTGATCTGCTCTCATATAGATATTTCCGTTTTGAAAGAACTTTCTAAATCCTGCATTTCAGAGGCGAACAATGGTTTGAAGCAAATAAGTTGAAATTAAATGAAGACAAAACTCGAGTGATTTTTATTTCACCCAATGGTAACATACCGAAAGGTGAATTTGTTAAGGTACTTGGTATTTGATGATGACTTGGTTGATGACCGTTTAAATTGGTTCTAGCATATCTATTTTTTGTCAAAGAAAGTAGCAAGTATTATCTTTTTATTACGTAAACTATACGTTGTTGTTTGGGGTAACTCATCACATGCTATTAATATTTTTCGGCTACAAAAAAGCCATAAGAATAATTGCAGGAGTGGGATACAGAGAACACTGTAAACCCTTTTTAATTAGTTTCAGAATTTTACCTCTCCCTTGTTTGTTTATATTTTCTACACTAGTCGAGATTCATGTTAAGGGGCTTTTATCACAGTAAAAAAGTATTTAAGGTTGCCGTCTAATTCGTCTAAAACGTAGTTCCAAAATTTTTCTAAAACTATTGCTCCAATCTTCAAAAACAAAGCTAAATTTTTCATTTTAATACTCAATGCAGGGACCAACGTTGAGTTTTTTTGAAAATTTACAATTATTTTAGAGTTAGGGGTAGCAACCCAATTAAATTTTATAGAAATTTCAAAAAATGGCACGCTAGTCCCTCGGGCATAAAATTAACATTCAAAATATGAAAACCTGCTAACACCGATGAAATGTTCACGAGGTTTCGCGAAATCTGGTGGAGCATTCCGCAGGCCTAAATTCGTCGTCTCATCAACATGCGAGAGCGTTGTGCAGAAGTGCGTAGGCAACGCGGAGGAAACACGCGATACTAAACATGACATTCTTATGATACTTTAAATTTCAAATGCTCATAGGTTTGGATCAAATCATCGTAGAAACTTGTTCTTTTTTGAACTTTAAAGGAAATTGTGTGAACTTTAATGTCCTTGCCTTGAATATGGTCTACAATTTTTTTGTATTCCGTGCAAGTTGTTAAAGTTGGACATTTTTTCAGTCAAAAACATTTTTTTTCTATGGTGGTTTACGGGACACGGGATGTAGCGAATGTGGCTTTCAGGTAAACCATTCGAAAGAGGAGACTTTGATCTTTTTAAAACCCAAAAGATTATTGATTTTGGGTCAAATGCATCCGAGTTATCAAGGTTTGAAAATTTGACATTTTTCGTCAACAAAAAAATTTTCCCTTAATTTTTTCCTCGAGTGTACTTATTATAAGTGGCGTCTATTTGACATATATATCTTTCATTGCCTCACTCGATAAATCGGCATTTGATTCCGACTTTAACCAATGACAATGTTTATATTTAAAACACACCATTCATGTCCTTAGTAAGATTCGAACCCACGATCTCGCCACTCGCCAGTAGATGGGACTACCATGAATTTCGATACGTTAGTCCTGTCAGCTATCGTAGTTTTGATTTCGTGGCGACTGCAATACCTAGTTAATTTATTAAAGTAACTATTTAGCTTTGTGTTTTTTAAGAAGTGTTTTGAATTTTGATTATTATTGTATTTCCTTTAAGATTTTTTTGTTCAAATTCTGTTAAAAAGTGGTTGTCTCGCCTCTTTTTACAAAAAATATTTCACCTGCGGCGCGTTAGAGCTCGCTTCGCTCAGCGTCCTCTTTTCGAGATAAACAAATATGGTAACACTAGAAACAATTAGCACACTGCTACACCCTTAAGGGGTATTACCGCGCAAGAACGGCCGCACCGGCAACTCAGCCGAAGACGGGCTGGGTTAGAATTATTTTGGGTGGAAATCTGGGCGCTAGCCAACGGAACCGTAGTTCGGCAAGGGTGTTGGCTACCCTTCGGGGAAGGTAGGGGTAGCGTCGATATAGTGATAATTACAGCAAAGAAAACTCAACAAATCTGAATCACGTTACTCTATATTAAGTAGTTTAATGACAAGTACAAAAATAAAACAGTGAAACTTAAACAATGTTTCGCGGGCGTATGTATTTATGCCAACGGCGGAAACGCATGCGCAAAGGCGACAGTAGTTGCCAAGATCAGGGAAGCTGCCTCGAGCAACGTAGCGGGGAGGAATGTCAAAATGAAATCAAATGCGCTAAACAAACAAGAAAACGCAGCTGTTCGTGTGGTTAACCAGGCGAAGGGTGCGCGGCGAAATAAACTAAATAACAACAAACAATCCTACGATCTACAAAGTGTGACAGATGCCCTAATGGCCTACGCAAAGTACGATAACCTACAAAACAACAATAAGTGCTGTTCCGCGCGTTGTATAAATTTACAAAACCAGGTAAGTGTCAAAATAAACTAATTATAGGTAAACCTTTGAATGAATCTTTTGTTTCAGATTCAGTAACTGACTGAATAATAAATAAAATAAACAAAATAACAAAACAGTTGTTTCTTATTTGAGTCAAGGACGGGATGGTGACGTTTCCCCCAGCTGTCAAAGGTCAGTGGCGTAGAATTACGGACCGCAGGGCTCAACAGAATACGTCCCACGACTAGTTTCCCCAAAATCCGGAAGAATTGGCCGAAATAAAAGCTGTGATGTGGTACAGGAACCTAACTACGGCCTTGGTGACAGAATCGGTACAATATTCCTTGATCCAGATATGTGTTAGTGGCCCAAAATCACGCACGCAACTTATGCGGCAATAATAAATATTCGCAGAACAATAAAAGCCTCAGTTGATGAGCGGCTTATGAGTTTATTTTGCTTTCAGCTCGTTGGACACAGATCCCGGATACTCCGGCGGAAAATTCACTATTTTCCAGTGAGTTACCGTGTTATAAATCCCCGCCACGGGAAGATACACCAAAGAAATAATAATTTCACAAAAAAAAACACGTGTAACTCGTCCAACGGCTATTTTACATAAAAATCAAGATTCGAGAAGACTTTAAAACTCCGGACCTTGCTGGTCCATTCTACAACTGGCCAATCGCAGGGGTCAATGCACGGTTGATTCGCTCAGGATGCTAACCAACGACGAAAGTGCATCGGCGAAAGATGGGTTGCCTGCTAATTGCGGAATTAGAATTTTCGGGTGTAACAACTCCACCGATACCACTGGAGGAAATTTTCGTATAGAAGGAGAAAATTTCCGATGCGAACTAGGACAACCACAAGGAAAGAAGACTGAGTGAGAAGCAGAAAATAAAAGAAGCTAAGGCGAGAACAAGTAA
The DNA here is from genome assembly GCA_947534325.1 of Agonum fuliginosum. Lineage (NCBI taxonomy): Eukaryota > Metazoa > Arthropoda > Insecta > Coleoptera > Carabidae > Agonum > Agonum fuliginosum. Next base: position 17,249,307 of record OX384031.1, on the reverse strand, counting down.
GATCAAACTCCAAGCGAATAAATACCGTAAACTAATCACGGACGTCATCTTCAGGGCATTCTTTCAAATGCTGACTACTCCAGGTTCCAGGCAACACGGTACCGTCGAGGTTTTTAAGCTGGTACGTATCTAGTGATATTTTTTTGTGTATACGGAACGAGCCTACAAACTTATCTGCCAGTTTAGCGGAGTAAAATTTACTAGCGTCCGACAAAACAAAAATTTTCCGCCACACCAGCTGGTCTGGGTAGAAGGCTATATCGCGACGTCGCAAATCGTACCGAGCTTTCGATTTTACGTATGATTTCTGAAGCCGTAATTGGACGTCCCGGTAGCTGAATATTACACGCCCTGCCTAAAATTTCTGGAGTATTCCGATTTATCTCCATGCCTAAATTCTGCTCGTCTACGTCACTTACTCCCGGGCTATTCCCTACTAATATGGCTTCTCTCCCGAAATTGATAAAATACGGGGTCAACCCGGTGACCTCGTGCTTCGCCGTACGCAATGCGCAAGCAACTTTTGGCAGAACCTTATCCCAGTTCCGCTGGTTATCGGACACGAAAGACACTAACATTGTTTTTAGTACGCGGTTAATTCGCTCGGTCGGGTTAGCTTGCGGATGATACAGTGACGTATACGATGGTTTTACCTCATATGCATTTAATAAGCTCAAATACTCACGCGACTTAAACTGTACGCCATTGTCTGAGATAATGCGACGCGGGACGCCAAATAAAAGAAATACGTCGTTTTCCAGGTGTCGTACGATCGTAGAAGCTACCGCTTTTCGTAGAGGGAAACACAAAGCAAACTTGCTGAAGCAGTCAGCCACGACAAGAATATAATTATAACCCTGTGTCGACCTAGGCAGCGGACCAACAAGATCTGTGCAGATGACCTGCCAAGGCCTAGATATGAGTGAGTGCCCGCCCATGCAACCAGTTGGTGCTTTCTGCTCAGGTTTGGCCTTCATGCAGACCGTGCATTTGCGAACGTACTCCGCCACGTCAGCTTGCATCTTAGGCCAGTAGTGTGTCTGACACACGCGATGGTACGTCTTGAACGCTCCCAAGTGTCCGCTAGTCGGAGTGTCATGACACTTCGCAATCAGGGCCTGTCGCTGATCCTTGGGCACCACCATTTTCCATTGGACATCAGTCCCCGACATTCTGATTTCACGAATTTGTACAGACGCCCATCCTCAACGCGAAAGTTTGCATGAGCCCTAGGACGCTCTATGACGGCGCTGTACAGCTTCGTAAACCATTTGTCTTCACATGTCGAGGCATCCACTACGTCCACCATCGGTACCGACCGCGACAAGGCATCAGGCACTACGTGATCTTTACCTTTCCGGTGTATGATTTTAAAATTGTACTGCTGCAACCGCACCGATCAGCGCGCTAAACGCCCAGAGGGGCTCTGAAGGTTATTCAACCACAACAGAGAGTAATGGTCGGTGATTGCAGTAAACGGAGTACCTTCCAGGTAAGGACGCAATTTTTCTATTTACCACAACAGTGCTAATAATTCTTTTTCGGTTGTAGAGTAATTTCTTTCCTGCCGAGTAAGGACGCAATTTTTCTATGGACCACAACAGAGCTAATAACTCTTTTTCGGTTGTAGAGTAATTTCTTTCCTGCCGAGTAAGTAGCAGACTACTCTCTCTCCATCTTCGTGATGTTGAGTCAGCACCGCACCAAGCCCGAAGTCTGAGGCGTCTGTCTGCAAAACGAATTCCCGCTCAAAGTCAGGGCAAGACAGAATAGGTGCCGACACTAAATGATTCCTGATCTGCAGCCAGGCTTCCTCGCACTCGGGTGACCAACAGAAACGAGAGTTCTTCCGTAGAAGACTCGTGAGAGGAGAAATCAGGGTAGAGAAGTGGGGCACGAAGCGGCGGTACCATGAGGCCATGCCGACCAGCCTACGGACGTCTGATACGCTTTTGGGTGAAGGAATGTCTAGGATAGCTCGAAATTTATCTGGGTCCACATGTAATCCTTGGCGGTTCACGACATAACCAAGGTAACGCAACTCATCACGACAAAATACGCACTTTTCGCGTCCTAGAGTCAAACCTGCGCTAGCTAGACGTGACATAATCTCTCTTAAAATCTCCAGATACTTCTCAAATGTTTGCGTTACAATGATTATGTCATCCAGGTACACGAATACATGTGGCTCCAGATCTGCTCCAATTACGCGGTCTATGAACCTCTGCCACGTCGCCGGCGAGTTGTGCAGGCCAAACGGCATCCTGCAGAACTGAAATAGTCCTCTATTGGGAACCGTGAACACTGCGTTCACTGCGAACGGCCTAGACTCCGCTGCAACCGGGATTTGCCAATAAGCGGACTTAATATCGAGAGAAGTGAGGTATTTCGCGTCACGTAGCTTGTCCAGCGTGCTGGAGACGTACGGAAGCGGATACGCGTCACGTTTGATAACCTTATTCAATTTTCTGTAGTCCACACAGAATCTATATGTGCCATCTTTTTTCGGTACCATGAGAATCGGGGACGACCAAGGGCTATCAGATTTCTATACGATTCCCGCGCGTAGCATCTCATCCAACTCGGCGTCTACGTGTTTCTGCATCGCTGGAGAGAGCGGGTAGTACCGTTGTTTGATTGGAGGACTGTCTGTGGTGATGACGTGCTCTACCATGGACGTGCAGCCGATTTTCTCAGGTGAGAACCCGGCAAACATATTCTCAATCGTCCTCGCTAACAGTTCTTCTTGTTCCAGTGACAGATATGGGCGCGATGTCACCGAACCTACGCTGGCTACCTCTACCAAGCTCGAAGAGAATGACCACTCACCCCTACGCAGGTCAGGAACTATTCCCATAACGCGCCAAAAATCCGCTCCCAAAATCAACGTATGGCTTAGTGACGGTACCACCAACAGCTTGATGAGCTTCACCCTATCGCGTAATTTTACCGGTGCTACAATTTCTCCCAAACTCGCGCATTGTTCTCCGTTGGCAACGGTGCAGCTACTTTTACTCCCTAAATATCCACCAAAAATCCCCAAAATATCCACAGTCAGATACGGACGCTCGTCGCCTTGCGCGTTTGCTAAAATAAAATCCAACACGCCACTATACGGAGTCGGCTTCGTCTCTACCTGGTGCATCGACCGACCTAACGTTGCACCCTCGATCCGTTTCCCGACCTGCATTGTGGACAAGTGTTCACAGTAACATCAACTCTACCGCATCTATAACAATGACGCTTTTTCGGTGCAGGGCAATTACTGGCGATGTGGCCGACCGTACCGCAATTCCAGCAAGTCGCAACTCTAGCCGGAGCTGAAGAAGATGGTGCATCCACGGCATGTGCTGGAGTAGTCCGTGAGCGCCCTGGATAAGCCATGTCCGGCTCGAGAAGGTGCTTTCTATTCGTTGGAGGTGGCTTGTATTTGTCTGCCATTATATGGTTAGTCTCAGTGTGTTTACACCACTCCAGGAGTTCCTCCACTGACTCAAAGCCTCCACTCGGCATGTTTTTGATTAAGTAGGGCAGCAGATTCTTGCGCAGAGCCCGCAGTCTCTCTGCTTCCGATGGTGCCGTAGGTAGCCTTCTAAACAAGGTATTCATGCGTGAAACATATGCACCAACTGGCTCATCCGCACTTTGCGATCGTTCACGGATGTCGCACCACAACTCGTCCTCATAATCCACCGGCTCGTACTCCTTACGCACGAGCTGTACAAAGTCTCTCCAGATCGTAATTCTATGGCGTACCGACCGATACCAGGTAAGCGCACGACCAGCCAACAACTCTATAATCGACTCGCACAGCTCCCCCTCGGAGACGTGTCGCGATATTCGATAATGCTCCACTCTCTCCAGGAAAGCATTGACGCTCAGATCGTCTTCGGCAGAGAACACCAAATTCCACCGAGCTACGGGGATCTGTTTGCGTGATGACGTCGCGGGTTCAGCCTTCACTTCAGCTTTAGCGTCAGGCTGTGTGAGCCGTTCCTCTGCTGCGTCGGCCTTTGCTAGCAGACTCTCTTCCACCTGTCTCACTCTCGTCTGCAGATGTTCGACAGCCTGGCGTGTGTCCTCCGCCTCATCATCCTCTATTCTGGCTAACCTCAACAGGAGGTGTTGTACCTTATAAGAGTGTTTAATTTTGTGTGCAACACGCTTTTCGAAGTGCTATTAAAACCATCCGTCAGCTCTTGGAGCTGAACGACCTTTTCTGTACAGATATCAATTTCCAGAGCTGCGTTTAAGGGTACTGCAGGAATATTCGGTAAGTCGTCCACAGTTTCCGTATCCAACTTGCGTCGCAATTCCCGCCGCATGTTTGATACCGCTAAACGAGTAACATTCCTAACACCGCGTACCTTAAGCTCATACTCCACCTCGTCCATCCTCAAGTACGTAGGGTCCATAGTGAATAGCGCGAGAAGTATAAGTAAGATTGTAAAAAGATAAAGAAATTAAACTAACAAAATGAACTACAATGTGCCTAAATATGTTTTAATTAATACAAAATCGATGCTAAAACCCTAAGACGGATAAAGGCCCCGCGTTCAGGCGCCCCAAGTTGGGCGCCAAAAATACTTGCTACACCCTTAAGGGGTATTACCGCGCAAGAACGGCCGAACCGGCAACTCAGCCGAAGACGGGCTGGGTTAGAATTATTTTGGGTGGAAATCTGGGCGCCAGCCAACGGAACCGTAGTTCGGCAAGGGTGTTGGCTACCCTTCGGGGAAGGTAGGGGTAGCGTCGATATAGTAATAATTACAGCAAAGAAAACTCAACAAATCTCAATCACGTTACTCTATATTAAGTAGTTTAATGACAAGTACAAAAATAAAACAGTGAAACTTAAACAATGTTTCGCGGGCGTATGTATTTATGCCAACGGCGGAAACGCATGCGCAAAGGTGATAGTAGTTGCCAAGATCAGGGGAGCTGCCTCGAGCAACGTAGCGGGGAGGAATGTTGTGCAAGTGTCAAAATGAAATCAAATGCGCTAAACAAACAAGAAAACGCAGCTGTTCGTGTGGTTAACCAGGCGAAGGGTGCGCGGCGCAATAAACTAAATAACAACAAACAATCCTACGATCTACAAAGTGTGACAGATGCCCTAATGGCCTACGCAAAGTACGATAACCTACAAAACAACAATAAGTGCTGTTCCGCGCGTTGTATAAATTTACAAAACCAGGTAAGTGTCAAAATAAACTAATTAGGTAAACCTTTGAATGAATCTTTTGTTTCAGATTCAGTAACTGACTGAATAATAAATAAAATAAACAAAATAACAAAACAGTTGTGGCTTATCTGAGTCAAGGACGGGATGGTGACGTTTCCCCCAGCTGTCAAAGGTCAGTGGCGTAGAATTACGGACCGCAGGGCTCAACAGAATACGTCCCACGACTAGTTTCCCCAAAATCCGGAAGAATTGGCCGAAATAAAAGCTGTGATGTGGTACAGGAACGTAACTACGGCCTTGGTGACAGAATCGGTACAATATTCCTTGATCCAGATATGTGTTAGTGGCCCAAAATCGCGCACGTAACTTATGCGGAAATAATAAATATTCGCAGAACAATAAAAGCCTCAGTTGATGAGCGGCTTATGAGTTTATTTTGCTTTCAGCTCGTTCGACACAGATCCCGGATACTCCGGCGGAAAATTCACTATTTTCCAGTGAGTTACCGTGTTATAAATCCCCGACACGGGAAGATACACCAAAGAAATAATAATTTCACAAAAAAAACACGTGTAACTCTTCTAACGGCTATTTTACAAAAAAAATCAAGATTCGAGAAGACTTTAAAACTCCGGACCTTGCTGGTCCATTCTACAACTGGCCAATCGCAGGGGTCAATGCACGGTTGATTCGCTCAGGATGCTAACCAACGACGAAAGTGCATCGGCGAAAGATGGGTTGCCTGCTAATTGCGGAATTAGAATTTTCGGGTGTAACAACACATGAAACAGAAATCTTACAGAATCAAGTAGAAGCCGAAGTATTAAAATTAATTAGAAATTATAACAAGGAACACATAGCAAAATGCGACATGGCTGCACAACCATATTTCAAATATCGCGCGGAAATATCTTGCATAGATTAGCTACTTGTTTACCAAGACAGAATAATAATACCGAAGAAGTTAAGAAAACGATGCCTACAAGACGTACACACCGGACATCTAGGAATTAATAAATGCAAAGAAAGAGCGAAACAAACTATATGGTGGCCAGGAATATCTGGAAAAATTAAAGACATGATTCTTAACTGTGAAATCTGCTTGAAAAATAAAATTCAAGATGTCGAACCATTACTTCAGTCACAAATTCCAAGTCGACCGTGGGAAACGATCGGCTCAGATTTATTAGAATATAAAGGAGATACATATTTAGTAGTACAAGATTATTATAGTCTCTTCATAGAAGTTATTAAACTTATGAAAACGCAAAGCAAACACATTATCGAAGAATTAAAGAAAATCTTTGCCAGATTTTGAATACCTAAAACTATACGAAGCGACAACGGAGCGCAATATAATAGCCATGACTTTAAAGAATTCGCAAATCAGTACGGATTCAAATGGATATCTAGTAGTCCGAAATATGCCCAGTTGCAGTGAAAACAGCAAAAAGATTCTTTAAAAAATCAGAAGATTTTTATTTAGGCCTAACTGGCATATAGAAATGCACCATTGAGTTGCGGATACTCGCCATGCCAATTACTGATGGGCCGGGTTATACAAGAAAGAATACCAATTATTGCCGAAAAATTGGATCCGAAAACACCCAATTCCGAAAATTTATTAAATCACAAGAAGGAAGAAAAGGATAAACAGAAACAGAATTACGACCATCGTCATCGTATGGATTACAGATAAACAAAAGGATGGAAAAATCTTAAAATTAGTAGGACCTATACTCTATTTCAGCTTAGAAAATAGTCGATGGCACTGTGAATGCAGTCCGTTCTACACCCAAACATTCTATTAGTTTAATCTTTGGCGCGAACTACAAAGACATAACGTATTCCTATCATAAAGAGTGTTAAACTTACCTATAGATGAATAAAAATTGTCAAAATAAAAAAGAAACACACGTTGTTTTACTATTTTCAGGTTATATAAACTTGAAATGTCAAACGGAAATGAAATCGCGAATCTCTCCAATGTTCGCTGATGTAAATCCACCTCTCGTCTCGACCAATCAGATTCAAGGATATCATCGTCCTATCTTACTCAACGCTATTTTCTAAGCTGACATCAAGTATAGATCGTATTTAGTTAAAACAGAAGAAGGGGAAATTAGAAGAAATAGATTTCATCTACAACCAATACCGAAAACTAGTTGTCTTCCAAATGAAAATAAACAGGAGGAGGACCAAGAAAGTAATAAGAGAAGAAGAAAAATTCCCAACTATTTTAAGGATTACGTGATGAGACAGCAAAGAAGAAAATAAATTATTTATAATTATAATAATTTAGTTGTATAAGATGTAATGTAATAACTTAAAATAATTGCAAAGGAAAAAAAGGGGATGTGCAGTGCTGCCTGCGGCCATCTATAGGTTGAAAACATAGTTAATTAAGGCAGCTAACGTAAAGAAGAAGTTGTTGAGTTTTGAGGGTTAAGTACACGTGAATAAGCCAACCATAAAGTCGTATATAAAAGATATATGAGTATTATTAACACAATAATAATCGTACATTCTTTGGTACCTAATATAGCAAATTTACGTAAAATTTTAGAAAGGTTTTTAAGAAGTTGCTAATACGGAAAATATGCACATAAACTGAAAATATGCATGAAAGTATAAAATATGTACGAAATCGTAAATTATGCATTTTATGCACTACCAAATTATAATATTGGCTATAATACTGCTATGATTATTATTCGCCCAGATATCAAACTATTATTGTAGTAGGTATGTACATGTACGTAGGTAAGCAAACAAAATATACATTTGCAAAAAGTATCAGCTCTATTCATTACCCATGTTTATTTGGAGAGTAGGTACAATACAAGAGAGATTTTTGTGTAGTTAAACCTGACTTGAGTTGTCAGAACCACAGTCGGTGAAATTTCAAAATAACTATTGTATTGTAAAATTAAATACGAGTTAAAAATCTATTTGATAAGACACATGGCTTTCTCTGCTACCATACAAATTTCTTTCTCCAAATAAATCCATCTTACGTTATACATTTTTACTTCCTTGTACAGAGTAAAAAGGAAGTATTGTAATCGCGAAAAATTTCGGTTTTCAGATTTTGATGGAAATATCCGTTTTGACCTTTTCTGAATCCATTATGACTAGTTTCGTCGTGACGTCTGTACGTACGGACTCAAATACGGTTAGACGTAGAAAGTTGAAATTTTGTATTTAGGACTGTTATAGTATCTAGTCGTGCACCTCCTATTTTTGGTTTCAATCTACAAACCGGAAGTAGTATTTTTTCATATATTTCGATAAATATTTAATTTAAGACAATTTTTTTTATTTTAAATGAAAGATTATGTGATTATTATCTACAATCGGTATTTTATAAATATTTTTTTAAGAATAATTAAAGTATATATTTATAATTTAGTATTTCGGTATCTTGTAGTCCATGATCGATTAACATTTGTTACTACGTAAAATTTAAATGATTATGACATGACAGTGACAAATAATAGTAAAATATGCTTTATATCTTCTTCTGCAGTTTAAATAAAATGACTAAAATATATTTGTGAGTATAGTAGCAGTAGTAGTAGTACTTATATATTAATATATTTGTATAACAAGTTAAAAGAATAAAGTAGGTATGACGGGAGGTCTTGTGGTGGCCACGTCAGATTTTTTTATATTATTCTACATTTTAGTTATTAAGAAAAGTATGAACAGTTTAGGCGTACAAGGAAGTCATGTGGTGTCCACGTCAGATTTTTTATTATTTGTTCTGCACCCCTACATTATTATGTATACAGATATTGTAATAATTATTTATATAAATGTTGTTTGTGTATCATTTATGTTGCAATTTCAATTCTCGTTCACAAAACCATTCCAAAATAGACTTTATTTTAATTATTGAAAAATAAATGACTAGGTATTTGAGAAAACAACATTTTTGAAATTGTTGTATGTAGGTACCTACTTCTTGTCGACTCTTGTCGACTTTCTTTGCAAAAGTTTGTAGTATTTGGATTTATGTACTAATTTAAAAATTTCTTCTTGACACATTTTCAACAGATCTAGTTTATTTGAATAAGTGAATACAATACTAAAGTAGTACATAAAAGTATTGTTAACAATGCATCTACAAAACTAACACAACTTATATTGTACCACTTAGGCTATGGTAGATAACTGGGGTACAATATTTACAGTCAGCCAAATTATTCTTTAAAACTTCTGAGATTATTGATGAGCATAACTTGAAAGTCTATCTGGATTATATGACAGATAAAATATGTATATCTGACATTATATAAAATGAAATAGATAGATTCGAATACAGGTCCGTATGTGATTCGTAAATATTGGTTGACTTTACATTCCCCTTAACTTATGTTGTTTCTTTTCTAGAACTGAAACCCTTTCTTGAATACGTCTATACCGATAATTTATATGTTTATCATCCCTAAATAAACCTATAATAAATATATGTTTATAATCATAGTTGAAGAAAGTCACGTGGTGAAGTTTAGTAAGTAAACATATTTTAATTTTGGTTTAAAATTAAATCCTTTAATTGCTTTCTTCGGAGTTTTCCTGTAGTAGTCCTCGGTATAGATTTTACAAATTTGACACCTCCTCTAAGGTGATAAGGATTAGACAAACGATCTAAAATATAATATAACAATAAATACAACTAAGGTCTGCAATCAATAAAACACAAAAATAACATATAATTTATTTTGTACTTATACCTTTAATAAATTGAATTATGCCTTCTCCTGTAACTTTTCCATTTTCTGTAAGTTTAACAATAGCCATTGGCAATTCACCATCATGTTCATGAGGAACGGGGATAACTGCGCATTCTTTCACAGCTGGGTGTAATAACAAAACATCCTCAATAGCCACTGGAGAGATCTAAAAATATTTACAACATCATTATCATATAATAAGTCTCTACCCTGTATTGTTAGGTAATGGTAATATAAATAAATATTATACTTACATGATAGCCTTTATATTTGAAAATTTCTTTAAGCCTGTCAACAAGGAAAATATTGTTATTGTCATCGTAATAAACAATGTCTCCAGATTTAAAATAACCATCTTCATCGTACGCTTCTGCAGTTGTACCGGGTTGATGCAAATACCCATTCATTGCACCAATATACTTTATTCTCAATTCTCCTTTTTTATTAGGACCTAAACATTCATCTGTATATACATCAACAACCTAGAAATAAACCGAAAAAGTCATAATTTTCATTAGTTTTAGTATTGTATGGTCTACAAGTACAGGGTTTGCCAGTCAAATGGAAATATTTGATGTGGGGCTTAGAGCTCGTAGGGAGGTGGTGGGGAGGTAGATAACCGACTCAACATTATCAACGTGGTCTATCATCTAATTTATAATAAATCTTTGGACGGGTGAACAGCGTGGCTACGCAGTTAAAGCGTAGTACGCTTTTACGTAAAATAAATTATACTAAATTTTTTATAAGGACCTTGATAACCCAAGATTCAATTATTATCTTCAGTGAAAATTGCAAAATTTCAGAATTTTAAATATTTTTTGTGTATTTCTGCTTATAAAAAGCCCTTCAAAAAAAACCAGTACAATGTATCTTACATAAAAATGTCTCAGGAATCCAATTCGGCAAACCAGAAGTCGGTATCTTTATCCATTCAGAAATTAGAATTGATTAAACACAAGAAACTCTTAAAATTCTAAAATTTTAAAATTTTCTCTCGGAGAATAATTAAATTTCGGATTACTAGAGCTCTTTAAAAAAATTGTACAATTTATTTTACATAAAATTGTCCAAGGAAACCAATTCAAGGTATAATGTCTTACCAACCGGACTACAAAGAGCTCTGATTAGATTTTGAAATAATTCTGCAAACTGGAAATGTTACTTTACTTGAAGCTCTGCTACAAAAAGCATTTGCACTCAATTTTTGTTGTAAAGTTTGTACAAAAATATATCGTTATAGCTTTGACTTACTAAGCTTACGGAATGCCGCACACAGCAGGGAGTAGCACTACCTGTCGCGAGGGGTAGGATTACCAAATTTGAAATACACTTGAGTTTTTCATTTCAATTCATTTAAAATTTCTATTAGTAATGAATTCCGAAAATCAAATAAGGGATTTGATCTTTTTGCCAAATTAGGAAAAAACAAGATTAGTGAGAACATATCTTGAGTGAATTAAGATTTTTAAAATAAATAAAATTGGAAAATATTTAATACGTACCTGTTCTTTCAACGCCATAAATCAAGCTTAAATCCGCTTCAATGTTTAACAATAGGCCTGCTGTGAGGGCCATAACGATATACCTTTGGACATACTATAGCAATTTTTTCACTACATAAGAAGAAAGCACAATTTTCTTCCCGCGAAATAGTGAGGAAAGTAAGTTTTCCAACTCTAGAGAGGACAGTAAGCAGTGTTACCACCAGTGTTAATTTACGATGAAATACTCGTATTTTAAAAATTGTGAGTAAATTTATTATTTTATTGAAAATTTCGATTTTATATACCTAGATGTAGTGTAAACTATTATTTTACAATTATTATTATATTTTATACTTTCTTTCTGTACAATTTTACAACTTAAGTTTAAATTCATTGTTTGATATAGAAAAGATGTTAAATAAATATTGTAAGATATAATTTGTTCTTTCAAATGTTATACGAGTATGACAAATTGTAACTATCGCAGATTTTCCTATATTTTTTTGCAAAAAATGTTAGAATGCTTCAAGAAAATACCACTTCCGGTCAAGGTATTTCTATCAAAATTACACATACACACGCACACACATACACAGAAACACACGCACATACACACAAATACATACACACAAACACACACTCGCGCGCGCGCACACACACACACACATTCACACGCGCACGCACACACGCGCGCGCGCACATCATCGTGAAACTATCACTGGTCTGGTCTTCAGTAGAAATTAATGATTCTTCCATCTTCCATGTCATTAAAATGCTTGAATTTCTGGGTTTTCTAGTAATTTGTTAAAATAAAAAAATTCATTATTACCTATGTTCATTGTTTAAGAATCAGAATATATTGTTCTTTAAAATGAAATGATTTTAATTAATTTTGAATTTTTAGTTAATTTAAATCAGATTTAAGCTTATTTTATTTAAATTAAAAAAACATTTTGGGTAAATCATTTAAGCATATTTTATTTAAATTTAAAATAAAAAACACATACACACACCCCCAACTCAGAATGAAGCTTCTAGAATCTCGAGATGAGATCTCGTATTAACTAGATCTTGCGGCATCACTAGCAGTTATGTTATAACGTTATAAGCTACCTTCTAGTTATCTATTCCAGGTGTTTGTTCTACATTTATAGTTTTAAATACCTATGTCGTGAAAAAAATGTTGTGTCACAAGAGGAAAGCTCTTTTTCCACTCTCGCTCGATTGACAAACTTCGAGCTCTAGTGGTAAAAAGCGCTTTCTATTCCAGTTGAACAAATAACTATGTTTTAGAAACTTAATTCGATTAGAATCTAGATCAATACTGCCAACTGAAAATTTTTAAACCTGCATTTTGCCAATTGTCACTCCACTTATTTTTGAGGTTATATACAGAAAGTTGGTAACACAAAATATACGTCTACTGCGCAAGTCTAGTATAAAAATTGGATGAAAAATAAGTCTAGAGCTAATTTTTAAGACCAAAAAAGATGGTTTTAGTATGATACTTGGATAGAAATTTTCCTGATTTACATTATTCAAGTGTGAATTCTAGGTTTAAGTATAAAACTTGTCAAAATCTCTAGCCGAAAAAAGTATAATGTAATTCAAGCTTAACTTTATCTACCAGAAGTTCCCAAACAATCAAAACAAAATAAATTTTCAAAGTAGAATTGAAATATTCAGACATTTCTTGATGTTTATATTCCAAAGGCAATTTACAAACCCGAGGACCACTCTATCTCATCTTTCTTAACATTGTCACCCTACGTCATACGACGGTATAAAAACATCTTCAGAATGCCTTTGATACATATTATGTTAACTTCTATTGTTGGATTATATTAAATTATGTTTTAGTCTCACTTTGTAGTAGTATCCAGGAATTGGAGTTCCAACAGAAATGTTGTCCTTTTCATCAATCGTAATTTCCGGTTTGCAAATGCATATAAGACCAGCCATTTCAGTCATTCCAAATGCATTTAAAAATTTCGTATGGGGAAACAATTTTTTTATTTCTGTTATTTGATTTAATCCAATTTTTGATCCTCCAAAAAATGCATATTTTAAACAAGATGTGTCGTAATTACAAACTTGAGGGTTTTTTATTAAATCGTTCATTACGTGTTGAGTAAAAAGTGTATGATGCACCTAAGAAACTTTGTGAAAATACATTGTTTTTTAACTTTTGTTATAAAATACCTTGTAATCGTGAATAACTTTTATAAGAGTTTCTAAATCAAATTGTTGCAATATTACTCTGTTGACTCCATTTAGTATGGACATCATGCAACAAAAAATATTTGAGACCCAATAGGGTACAGTAAACATCAAAATATTTTCTGCGCCTGACATTGTCCTAGAATAATAACATTTCATAATTAACATTTCAAATACAAACAAATAATTTATAACTTTTAAAACTATTTTTGCTGCCTAGACAGCACTTTTAATGTCAATCACCGAAAAAAGTGCATTTTGTGGTGTTTTGATTCACATCTCGGCATTTTTTAAAGAAATTCTTAAATTTTTTGAAAAAATGTATTCTTTTATTCTCTAGAAATGGTTTAAATTGTGAAAAAAATTTGGTTGAAAAGTCGCTGAGTTATGCGCGAAATACCTCGAAATGCACTTTTTTTCAAACACTCATAACTTTGTGTAAAATCAACGTAGGAACTTCGTTCTTTGAGTCCTGCACAGGAAATTGAACAAATTATAGTGCCGTTTTGCTGAATCGAACAGAAAAATTTTTTTCAACTCCGTACACATTGTCAAAGTTGGAAATTTTTTTGATTTTAAAGCATTTTTTTACAGTGGTGCTGGTGGGGGGCGGAAGGGGTGACGCTAAAGTTCGCATGCACGACTTTAAAGTAGACACTTCAAAGTTTTTCGCCTCGAAGATTCATCGAAATCGACTGAATATACGCCGAGTTATAACGATTTGAAAATGGGTTAAATTTCACCTAATTTCAAATGTTCCCCTAATGATGTTGCCGAGTATATTAATACAAAATATTATGAAATATCAGCTCATTCATGGCATTTTTTGACACAATGTATCATATAGAAAAAAGCCGGCGAATTGAATGCTGCAAATAGGAAGTAAATATCATTATTCGTTCAGGAATTATATTTGATTGAAAACAAAATTTTAAAAAATACTTTAAAAAAATTTCTATGTGAGGATTGCGGCGAAACTAGGGCATCGAAAATTATAAAAATTATATTGTAGATAGACAAAAACCTGTGGAATCGAATGCATGAAACCGGACGGCGATACTTTTATTCGCTGGAAAGTCACAGCAGTTTTTTGTGAATCACGAATAAAACTTTGATTTTATTTGTAACAAGCGCAACGCTTTCCTCTGGCATAACTTGTAAACAATAATTGATTTGAGTAAAATATAGAATTTGTAGGAAATTTTATTCTCTACAACTGTAGTCAAGTACTTTTGATGAAAAGCTAGTCCTTCGAGGTCAAAATTGTCAAAAACTGAAACAAGGTCACTAATTAAAGTAGTGGTTATACAACCCCAAACCCAAAACAATATGATGAAATAAAATGACTCTATAAGAGTCAACAATGGTGAATAAAAAATCAGGATAGCCGCCGAGAATTGAAGACAGGACCGACGTAGCTCAGTTGGTAGAGAGTTACCTCGGCAAGGTAAAGGTCCCGGGTTCAAATCCCGGCGGCGGTCATGATTTTCAAAAATAATTTAATAATTAGTCACCATTCTCCAATTTACTTGTACTTTATTAACCTTTCTTCCTCCCTGGGCATATGGCAAGACAAAACAAATAAATGTAGGCAATAATTTGAAATATGCTTTGTAATAAGAAATTAATACCTCTCTCCATTAATAGCTCCATAATACAATCCATAATTAGTCAACTGTGCTCCTTTTGATAATCCAGAAGTCCCACTCGTAAAAGTAATACATCCAGTGTCTAATAATTTTTTCGAAGTATTAATTTTAAATTCTTCATTTGATTGAAACCTTTGAATAAAATTTTCCATCGTAATAAATTTATCAGTTTTATCAAAAGTTACAATAGCACATTGCAGTCCAGCTTCTTTAATTGAAGATTCAACTAATTTATGATCATGTTCACAAAACATGATCACAGGAGCGGTTAGTTTCAAACAGTGAATAATGTCGGCTGAAAATATAGAAAATTATTAAATATTTTGTTGTTTTGTTGAACTGATATTATTTTACGTTTTGGTGCAGAAATATCAAGGGTACAAAATCTTGAACCGAGGAAAATACTTGCAATAATTACAACTATGTAATCCATGTTGTTGTGGCAACATAATGCAACTATGTCTTCTGCTGTTACACCTTTTGATTTTAAAGCTTGAGCTAATGATAAGCTTCGTTTTAATAGTTCTCCAAATGTTTCTGTTTTTCCAGTGTGAGAGTCAATCTACAATATTATAATATTATTGTAAATACAAAAAATCTGACGTGGCCACCACAAGACCTCCCGAAATACCTATTTTATTCTTTTTACTTATTACTACCGTGCTTATTACCTATACAAATATATTAATATATAAGTACTATTATACTGCTACTACTCACAAATATATTTTAGTCATTTTATTTACACTGCAGAAGATATAAACGAAATTTTACTATTGTCACTGTGACTGTCATGTCATAATCATTTAAATTTTACGTAGTAACAAATGATACGATCATGGACTACAAGATACCGAAATAATAAATTATAAGTATTATACTTTAATTATTCTTAATTGATATCAGATACAGAAAAATTTATAAAATACCGATTGTAGGTAATAATGACATAATCTTTCATTTAAAATAAAAATATTTGTCTTAAATTAATTTTTTATTGAAATATTTTTTTAAACTTCCTGTTTGTAGATTGAAACCAAAATTATATTGGGCTTTTAAGAATCGAATTGAAACCTTAAATACAAAATTTGGTATTAAATGTTTGATATTTTTGGAGTTATCGTATCCGAAAAAATTGTAACATACGCACGCACACACACACACAGACATCATCTCAAAAATGTGTAATTCGTATTCTAGAGACCCTAAAACGTGCTTATCTGCCAAAAACTCATACTCGAAAATTTTGACCCGTTACAATACCTCTCTTATAGAATATGAGGCGAGAGGTAAAAAGTAACTCTCTGAACTTGCCCAAGAAATTCAGTTCATATTATATCTTCATGCAGCTAATTGTGTTTGATTACGAATGTTATTGCTTATTTAATTTATTCTTATTCTCAAAACTGTGAGAAATTGATATTTTTTATTGCTTGTCTAAAATGTCAGTTAAAATAAAATATTGGGATAAATTTATTGCAGGAATTAAATTCTGCTGTGACCATTACAGTACTTTCCCGATCATTAGGTATAATAACATACTTTCAGAGCTTTACATTTTATATACTTAATCGTATCATCAACTGTTATAACCTTTTAATATGCAATATTTGTTGATAATAATAATAAACAACATAATACGTTAGTTACTTATAATACGTTAGATACTTATAATTCATTAGTCCGTAACTTAATACGTTAGATACAACCATAATATCATCATGCGAACTGTCAACTAATTGTAGTGTTTCACAAGAATCTTGCATTTATCTTGTTCTTGTCTTGCTTTTGCACAAAAATGCAAGAGCAAGTTAACTTTTTTTGCAAGACAAGACAAGAAATTGATTTACAAGAAAAGTGCAAGAATTCTTGCATTCTTGCACTCTTGCTTTGTCAAATTTTTCATATATTATTAAAGTTCTTTATGCTAGTTAGAATATGAAGGATGCCCACTTGTCACTCTTGAGCAAAATTTTTTATTCAAGGTTAATGGTCAGAAAATAGCGTTTTTTACGCGTATCTCGTAAACGGTTGATATAACGATAAAAACTTATGTATGAAATTATAGAGAATAAAATGCTTTATAAAAAGGTCATAAACAATTTTCATGTAGATGGTACCGTTTTCGAAAAAATATATTTGTGTTATTCACAGGTATAACTAAATGCTAAAATTTATTTTATTTCTATTTTTCAATTGTGGCTAAACCAGGGCCCCCAAAATTTTCAAAATTTTATTTTTTTTATAGAAAAATGTATTCAGAATTGAACGCTTTAAACCGGAAGTCGATATTTTAATATAACAGTTTTTATCGTTATATCAACCGTTTACGAGATACGTGCAAGAAACATTATTTTATGACCTTTGACCATAAATTTAAAAAAATTACCTAAGGGTGACAGTTGGGCACCCTTCATATTCTAACTAGAGGCATGGCAAAGAACAACTTCGTTAAGTAAAAGTCTTGAAGGCTTGTCCCACACTGGATCCACTCAGCTCAGCTCCGTCACTTTTTCACGCACTGAATCCGCTCATCAATCAGCTCCTACCGAACCGTCCTTGTCAACTTGTGAGTCTATGCCGTGAAACTGCAGAGTGTGCTTTGAAATATGAATACGAGCAGTAGTGACAGTGATGAAGAAGCTGTGTTTATTGCTATGGCCCTTGTTGAACAAACGAAACAAACCAAAAAAAGAAAAAAAGACTTTGGGTGCACGACATATATGTCGTGAGAAATGAAGAAGGAGAGTGTCATACTTTGTTCAATAGGTTGATTAAGGACAGCAAACGATTTTTCCGTTATTTTCGCATGAGTTATAAGAAATTCACAGAGTTGCTGACTTTGATTGACCCTCTTATAAAAAAACAATATACAAACTTTAGAAAATCTTTAGAAAACTTTAGACATAATAAAAATAAAGTTATAAACTGATCACAAAACCCTATAGCTACGTGCTAAGTGATAACTTGACTTGGTTGCAATGAATAAAAATGTGTCTTGTATTGTATTGTCAGAGGTCACTCAGTGTTGGTGATAGTAGGGTGGGAGTGGCACACGTGTTGCGCCTGCGTGTTAGCATCTGCCGCTTCAGACTTCCAGTCAAATATTCTTGGAGAGCGGAACTTTCTGAGCGGAGCGGAACGGAGCTTAGCGGAGACGAGCTGAGCGGAAGCGATGTGTGGGTTTCTGCTTAAATACATGGGTTTTATATTTTTCTTGGCTGAAAGGGCTGAGCTGAGCAGAGCAGAGCTGAACTGAGCGGAGCGGAGCTGAGCTGAGCGGAGCGGATCCAGTGTGGGACAAGCCTTTATGGCTGCCCGACTATAAAGGAAGTTTTCATTTACAAAGTAAAAGTTATTTCTGACATACGTGCACTTTGTTTTAAATTTTATAAAAAAATAACCAAGTTTTACTCTACACATAAAATATAAAAACCGTATAAATACTTTCTGACAAATTAACATATAAGTCTATTAATCATTGAAAACTTTTAACCAAGAGTTTAGGCATAATACTCCAGTCAAAATACGGGTTTGGTTGTATTATTACTGGCAACTACCAGATTTGGTCTAGTATAGGTTTTTTGGGTCGCTGAACACGAATTTCGGGGTCATTTTGTAAAGAAATGTGCGGAACACCCTTAAATTTGCAAAAACTACCCCCAAAATGTTTTTTTTTCTATATTCGCACTTTGAGTGCCCAGATTTTGAACAAAGGGGTTTTTTGGGTAGCTGATCAAGAATTTCGGGGATTTTTTTTATAAAAATTAATATTTCATCCTTAAATCAGCTAAAACTACCCCCAAAAAGGGTATTTTTTCTATTTTCGCACTTTGAGCGTCCATATTTAGTTTCGGGTTTTTAAAATAAAAATTAATATCTTACCCTTAAATTAACTAAAACTACCGCCAAAAAAGGGTGTCTTTGCTATTTTCGCACTTTATGAGTCTAGATTTGGTCCGTATGGGTTTTTTTGTAGGGGTAGTTGTTGCTAAAAAACCCCTTTGTGCGAAATCTGGGCACTCAAAGTGCGAATATATAAAAAAACATTTTGGGGTAGTTTTTGAAAATTTATGGGTGTTCCGCACATTTATTTACAAAATGATCCCGAAATTCGTGATCAGCGATCCAAAAAACCTATACTAGACTAAATCTGGTAGTTGCCAGTAATAATACAACCCTCCCCTCCGTATTTTGACTGGAGTATAATAGGTCCGCGGTTTACCCCTAAACTTCGGCCTAAAACACGGGTGAGGTACTAACCTCATTGCTCCTGGATGGAATCAATTTTTATTGGTGTATTGGTGTGAATAATGTATTTCCGTAACAATTTTTTGCCAAAGCGAGTGCACATTAATTTGTTATTAACAATTTAAATAAACAATAAATTGCTTGTAACTCGAGAAGTAAACATTTTTTCGAAAAACTTTTCGGACAAAAGTTGTTGCATTTTTTTATTCTGAACAACTTTGCAAAAAGGCATTTTTCACGAAAACTCGATATTTTTCAAGATATTTGCAAAAAAACTTATTAGAATGCCTTTTCCGCAATTTCTACGGGGATATCGGCACTTATTCCTCTTCGGTCACGGACAAAACCATTTTCTATTAGTGTATTTATGTTATTGGTACATTCCCGTAACAATTTTTTACCAAAGCGACTGCACAATAATTTGATATTAACAATTTAAATAAACAATTGCTCGTAACTCGAGAACTAAATATTTTTTCGAAAAACTTTTCGGACAAAAGTTGTTGCATTTTTTATTCTGAACAACTATATAAGAAGGCATTTTTCACGAAATTTTTCTTACAAATAAAACAACTTTTGTCCGAGGAGTTTTTCGAAAAAATGTTTAGTTCTCGAGTTGTTTATTTAAATTGTTAATAACAAATTATTGTACAGTCGCTTTAGTAAAAAATTGTTACGGGAATGTACCAATAACATAAATACACTAATAGAAAATGGTTTTGTCCGTGACCGAAGAGGAATAAGTGCCGATATCCCCGTAGAAATTGCGGAAAAGGCATTCTAATAAGTTTTTTGCAAATATATTGAAAAATATCGAGTTTTCGTGAAAAATGCCTTCTTACAAAGTTCAGAATAAAAAATTCAACAACTTTTGTTCGAAAAGTTTTTCGAAAAAATGTTTACTTCTCGAGTTACAAGCAATTGTTTATTTAAATTGTTAATAACAAATTAATGTGCACTCGCTTTGGCAAAAAATTGTTGCAGAAATACATTACTCACACCAATACACCAATAAAAATCTGCTGTGTCCACCACAGTACTTCCCCGACTATAAGTTTTAATAACTTACTTTCAAAACGTCGTTAATTTTATGCTTTATTCAGCAAAATTTATCTTTTTTTCCCAAACTATTTAAGTTGATACCAACTTCGGCATAATTTAAATACCATGTAAAAAAATCTGATACATATTCACTAAAAACTGGCACTCTAAAATTTTAACCCGTCACAAAACCTTATATCCTTATAGAATATAATGCGGGAAGTAAAAACAACTGACCATTGTTTAAATGTTGTTATTGATTCTTCGACTAATTTTTTTCCCAGAGAACTTTAATTTGATAATACACTTGAACAAATTTGAATAATTTTTTGAGAAACAATAATTGATTATCGCATAAATGTCATTTTTTACATTTTTACTAAACTTATCTCCCCGAAAGCTTTAAATTGACACCCAACTCGGTATAATTTGAATAATGTATAATAAAAAAATTGACGATCAGTTAAATGTTATTTTTATTTTTCTACTAGAATATTTTCCCCGAAAGCTTTAATTTGATACCACACACGATAGTATTTTAATAAAAATAAAATAAGTTATGTTTATAAAGTTGGTACCACTGGTTGAATAAAAAAAATTGAATAATTTTTTGAGAAACAATTGAAAATCGCATTAATGTCATTTTTTACATTTTTACAAAACTTATCTCCCCATGCGATTTAAATTGACACCAAACTCGGTATAATTTGAATAATTTATTAAAAAAACAATTGACGACCTTTAAATGTTATTTTTGTTGGTCTACTAGAATTCTTTTCCCGAGAGCTTTAATTTGATACCACACACGATAGTATTTTGATAAAAATAAAAAAAGTTTTGTTTATAAAGTTGGTACCACTGGTTGAATAAAGCTCATTAACGAACTTGAAGTCAGATTTTGACTCAAGATCTTAAATATAAAATTTCATTCCAAAATTCCAACGCGTTTTTAAGTTATCCAACATCCAGACAGACCGACAGACTAACAGACTAACAGACCGACTTTTTTTAAATTATGTTTTTTGGGTTCAGTAGGGTCTAAAACGTGAAGATTCACCAAAATCTCGAACTGTCAAAAAATCACGATTACAATACTTCCCTCTATTACATAGGTCGGGGAAGTAAAAATTGGTTTCATTCAGGAGCAATGAGGTTAGTACCCCCATGTTCTCAAATTAGGGGTGAACCGCTCACCTATAATAAGCTTCGTACAGAATCTGAATTTAAGCGGTTTCTATGCTTTCTTATGACTAATGCTGCTTTGGAGAAAAGTCTTTCTGATGGTCGCCATGGTACTAAAAAAATCTCGAGCCATTTTGGATAAATTAGAGGAGATGCTTATAACATTTCTATACAAAGAGATGGCACTAGGTTCGCATTATTCAAGACAAGAAAATGCAAGAGTCTTGCAGTCAAAACAAGATTTTGTTCTGCAAGAGTGGTGCAAGACAAGAGTTATTCTATTTTCTTGTTTTGATTTGCAAGACAAGACAAGAAGTAGCGAAGCAAAACAAGAAATCTTGTCTTGTGAAACACTAACTAATTGACAGATAAAATTGTTGATTTGTTTTAACATTGCTATCGTTGATGATACGATTAAGCTTTGAATATAACGCGAATATGTGCGATTTAAGCCCCCTTGGATGTTCAAATTTTTTCCCAGGGCACTTTAATTTGAAAATACACTTGAAAAAATTTGAATAATTTTTTGAGAAACAATTGAAAATCGCATAAATGTAATTTTTTCAATTTTTACTAAATTTATCTTCCCGAGAGTTATATTAAATTGATACCAAACTCGGAATAATTTGAATAATTTATTTAAAAAACAACTGACGATCGTTCAAATATTATTTTTCTACTAGAATTCTTATCCCGAGAGCTTTAATCTGATACCACACACGATAGTATTTTGATAAAAATAAAAAGTTATGTTTATAGAGTTGGTACCACTGGTGGAATAAAGTTCATTAACGAACTTGAAGTCAGATTTTGGCTCAAAATCTTAAATAGGTATAAAATTTCAGTCCAAAATTCCAACGCGTTTATAAAGCTACCCAACATCCAGACTGACCGACTGAGTGACAGACCGACTTATTTTGTTTTTTGGGTTCAGTAGGGTCTAAAACGTGAAGATTCACCAAAATCTAGAACTGTCAAAAAATCACTATTACAATACTTCCCTCTATTACATAGATCGAGGAAGTAAAAATCAGATCGAACTTTATTTACTTTTTAATTATTGTCATGACAACAGCGCTCAAAATTTTGAAAAATCGGTATCATAAGTTGCTTTGTATAACAAAAAAAATCTGACGTAGACACCACATGACTTCCTTGTACGCCTTGTTTGTTCATACTTTTCTTAATAACTAAAATGTAGAATAATATAAAAAAATTCTTTTAACTTATTATACTAGTATACTCACAAATATATTTTAGTCATTTTATTTAAACTGCAGAAGAAGATATAAAGCATATTTTACTATTGTCACTGTCATGTCATAAACATTTAAATTTTACGTAGTAACAAATGTTAATCGATCATGGACTACAAGATACCGAAATACTAAATTATAAATATATACTTTAATTATTCTTAAATGATACCAGATACAAAAATATTTATAAAATACCGATTGTAGGTAATAATCACATAATCTTTCATTTAAAATAAAAAAATTTGTCTTAAATTAAATATTTATCGAAATTTTTTTTAAATTTATTACTTCCGGTTTGTAGATTGAAACCAAAAATAGGAGGTGCACAACTAGATGCTATAACAGTCCTAAATAAAAAATTTCAACTTTCTACGTCTAACCGAATTTGAGTTATGCGACATACATACGTACGTACAGACGTCACGACGAAACTAGTCATAATGGATTCAAAAAAGGTCAAAACGGATATTTCCGTAAAAATCTGAGAACCGAAATTTTTCGCGATTAAAATACTTCCTTATTACTCCGTACAAGGAAGTAAAAATAAATTGAAAAGTCAACAAACAGACATTTGTGTTATTATGCAAATTGGTGTTATTCTAGAAAATAAATCGGTTTAGCAATGTTTCTAAAAGCAAAAATTCCGTCAATTCACAAATATCAATGTAGTGGCAATTATCGTACCGAATTACACTTGAGGTATTTGTTTTATCTGTATAAACATGCATTTTATAAACAAATTTGGTTTCCAATAAGTAATTTGACTTAACACACTGTCAGATAAAAATTCTCCTCCTACGAACTCGAATTTTTTTCATGCCGTTTTCACTGTAGGTACATCCACAGCAAGCTTGCTTTTTTTCTGTGGTACATCTTAAGGCTGTACTTCACCTTCACACATACACAGACGATTGTTGTTTACTAAAACTTGATTTAGGTACATTTTAGAGAAAAAAATTATTTACAAAAATTGACAGCGGTACGTTTTTAAATTTTCAAAATTTTCGAAAAAAATTTAAAATAAAAAATTCTGATAATTTTTATATTTAAAATGAGGGACGTTCTAAAAAATAGCAACGTAACGCTGCTGAGATACTATAACAGATAATGTATAATTTTTCTAGACTTTCTATTATTGAAAACAAGTCCGGAAAATCGAAAAAGACAGACATATAGCTAGTATACTGTTACCAAAATTTGGTTCGTGAAGCAATCGAAATGGGCGAGATATTAATTTAATAAGTAAAGACACTGACTACTTCACGCTCATACGAAAGGAGCCTTAAATGTTCACACTACATATCGTTGATGTCGTTATGTCAAATCAAATATTATTTCTTAGTTTAGTACTTCATGTAGGTACCTACTTTAAATTAGCTGTTATAGTCGTTTATAGATGTATAAATTTATATTTAATATATTTAATAATATCCGTTCGTTTATTCACTTCTGTGCACTTTGTACTGTACAGGATGCTTTCGGAAAATACTCGGCTGTGCGCACTGTGCATGCACAACAAGCCCAAGCTCGGACTGTTGGGCACGGAGCGTGCATGTCACTTTTGGAGGTTAAAACAATCATAATTATGGAGAATGAACAGAACGAAGATTGTTTGCTGCATATTCGTCAGATAATGTATAATAGTTAATTTCGAATATGCTTTTTGCTTTAATAAGTCTCTTGTCAATGTCTGAAAATATCGAAGTTCTTAATAAATAACCCATATCATCAGCATCGCACAGAATCATGTGACATGAGTATTATCCAAATTGTGAGTCAATGAATGATGAAAATCAAAATGAAACAGTAGATATGTCAAAATTACTGCAAACAAGTTCAGAGACCGTTCGTTTATTTCCTTATACACGAAGTGCACAGTTATCACGTGACCGTAACACAGCTCAAGCACAACTGAAGCACACAAAGAATAAACGAACCTACCTAGAGAGTTTTTTTTATAAGTAAACATAGAGTAGTTTCATTACCATAGTTACAGTGTTACAGAATGACGGTAATGTATTAGAGCGTTTTTACCTCTCGCCACTCATATCTGTAAGAGAGGTATTGTAATCATGCTAAAATTTCGATAGTGAGTTTTTAATGGATAAGCACGATTTGAGGTCCCTAGAACACGATTTTGATAATTTCGCGATGATGATTCTGACACCCTAGATTAGATCTGATTAGATTTTGGTGTTGATCGTGCAACCAGAAGTGGTAGTTTCTTGAAGATAATGAAGAGTTTTTCTGGAATATTCTCAAAATGTATGAATTTATAGGAATTTTTTTAATAACATTGTATACTAAATGTTACTATCTATACTATGTATGTAAAACGTTGTTTCTATCTAGCATCATTTTCCAATTACAAGAAGTTAAAAATTCTACAAATTTGTTACAATTTTGATTTATCTGCCTACCTATGGAAACAAAAAATAAAATATTTGAGTGTTAATGTCATATGAATTTTTGACTTTTTGGCAAATTGAAATGGAAAATATGAAATGTCATTTAGTATTTATAAGGTCATAATAAACTTTAATATTATTATAAAAATTACAATTCCCGAATTCCCTTCTAGTACAATGGTATATTTGTGAGTAAGTACTACATAATATATACTTATATTAGAAAAATAAAAATAGTACAGTATGGCGATAGAGGTTATGTATTGGCCACATCGGATTTTTTTATCAGTAAACATAGGGATAATTAACATACTAAAATAAATATGAAATATAAACTAAAGAAATGATAAATTATTTATTTATGTTTTCTACACTTAAGAACTAGGTAGACACTTAAAAAATAATGTGTAAAATGGTGACAGAATGAATGTTGAACAATACAAAAATCGAATTAGTGTTGCTGCCCAAAATATTACTCCCCAGCAAATAATTATTGCTATAAATTCTTGATATAATCGTTAAGGATATTGTTTAGAAGTTAAAATGGTTCCAATTTTGAGCATTTAGTTTAAAAAATCCTCATTATTTTAATGTAGGTATCTACCTAGTTCTTAAGTGTAGAAAACATAAATATATAATTGATCATTTCTTTAATTCATATTTCATATTTATTTTAGTATGTTAATTATCCCTATTTTTACTGATAAAACAAACGCTTTAATACATTGCTGTCATTCTGTAATACTGTAACTCTGGTAATGACATGCCCTATGTTTACTAATAAAAAAAAACTGATGTTGACACCACATGACGTCCTTGTACGCCTATTAAACTGTTTATACTTTTCTTAATAACTAAAATGTCGTATTTGATTTATGCGGAAAATACCAACAAATACCTAGAGTAAAGTGCCCTTTTGGCACGGACGATCGCAACCAAAAATATGAGGTGATCAACTAGATGCAACATGAGTCTCAATTACAAAATTTCAACTTTCTACGACATACTGTTTTTGAATAATGCGAAAAATACCAAATAGTGCCCCTTTGGCACGGACGATCGCAACCAAAAATAGGAGGTGTACAACTAGATGCTATAACTGTCCTAAATACAAAATTTCAACTTTCTACGTCTAACCGTATTTGAGTTATGCGACATACATACGTCCGGACGTCCGTCCGTCCGTACGTACAAACGTCACGACTAAACTAGTCATAATGGATTCAGAAAAGATCAAAACGGATATTTCCGTGAAAATCTGGGAACCGAAATTTTTCTCGATTACAATACTTCCTTTTTACTCCGTACAAGGAAGTAAAAACGCCCGGTATTTGCGTCTTTAAAATCGATTATGTTTAAGATGACGTTTATTGCGTATTCACACTAGATCTTGAACTTAACTTCACTTAAACATCCTGTCTTAAAGCTCTGGTGTTAAAACTTGTTCCGTCAAATTACTAGGCAACCAAGTTTTTGTCAATAATGAATGTTTATCCGATAAAATAAATACCTCTAATGTAATTCCAATTGAAAAATTTAAATGATTATGACTGTGACAGTAACGGTAGTTCTAACGTTTGCATAAAGTTTGGTTTAAATGTTTTGGATTATTTCTTAACAAGTTTTTCATCTTTAAACCCAACTGACTATAATTCTGAATCCGATAGTAGTAATATTTCTTTATAATGAGAATAAGAGCAATAATTATTTGCTATACTTTATAAAAAGTTTTCTTTGGGCGCATTAAAGAATTGTACTAAAATTACAAAATTAAATTTATCAGATAAAAGATAAAACGCTTAAATCTTGTAATCCATGATCGGTTGTATTTGTTTCTGGGTAAAAAATATTTACAGGTGACATTAGATGACATACGTGAATACGAATGTAAGTAATCAAATATTGTAGTGATTGTACATTTTTGTTAAAAATTCAATTTTCTAGATAAGGCGGAATGTTGTGTGCTGGAGTTGGCCACATCAGATTTTTTATTCTTCGACTAGAATTCTTTCTCCGAGAGCTATAATTTGATAACAAATTCGATTTAATTTGATAAATATTTTTTGTTAAAATTGACGATCGTTTAAATGTTTTTTATTCTTCTACTAAAATTCTTTTCTTATTTCACAAGAGAAAAGTTTTCTATAAAAAGTTTCTTGAAAGTAAAACAAGTGCTAGAAAAAAACCTGTCAATACCATTCACACGCGGAATGTAATTATTTTTATCTACGACCACTAGTGTAAATGAGCAAAAGCGCACAGCCCACATACTGTGTAAGCTTCACATTACGCACAGCTGTGCGTAATATCGTGCAATCGCACAGTTAGGGAATTTTTGATTTATAGAAATTATGTTGGCAAGATATAGTAATTAGTATTCAATTAAAGCAGTGCCATGAAGAAGAAAGCATGAAATATTCTGTAAAATAAGTTTCAGTTGTTCTTGTTTTAGTTTAATTAGTCCCAATTTAATCATTTATTGGTTAGTTGCTAGTTATTTTTGTTCCACACTATTGGCAACGCTGCAGTTTAAAACAATATGGCATCCATTTCATTCAAGTGACAGTTAAAAGCTGTGCAAGCAAAAAGGTAGAGTTAAATCTTTTGTTCACGGTGTTTATGTATATAATACTATAATTATGTGTTTTTTAATAGTTTTTAAAATATTCTTTATTGTATCACAACATTCAAGTGTCTACACTGTATCAGCTTCTGAGGATGACTTAAATAAGGTCGAAACGTCAAGCAAATATACAAAATAAGCGAATAACTCTTTTATTTACAGACTGTCTGCCAAATAGTTGTTTTTTCCATTATTCCTACAGTCGATAACCAAATTAATCGTTGTATTACGTAAGTTAATAAATGTCCTAAAATAATACAATTTCATTTTTTCGTTCAATTCTAGTAGTTCTAAGAAAATACATATCTATACTATAATGATTTAAAAAATTGATTGCACAATAATGGTCGTAGATAAAGTATAGTACATAACTCGAGCTGTAAAGCAATTACGACCTCGTGAAATTACGAACTCGCCGCTGCGCGGCTCTTGCGTAATTTTTTCACTCGTTCGTAATATGTTTCTTACTGCTCTCGTTACGTAATATACTATTATTGAACATATTTAAGATCACTAGCATTAATGTACAGTGATGTCTCAAAAAAATATACTCACACTTTAACTTTCGTGATGTTTGCGAATCTCTTAGTGCGCGTTATCAGCGTTGTCTGAACAATAATGGTCATCAATTTGAATATTTACGAACATGATTCTTCAATTACATTTGTCTTCTGTATGTAAGTATTTCATTTCAATTTATGCTAATAAATAATATTTTTCTCGTCATTCGAAGTGTGAGTACATTTTTTAGACACATATATTTTAAAGAAATAATTAGTTTCCCCTCTGGTTTCCCCATTATGAACGGTATATGAAACTTGCTTCGTTTGAACAAGGTATTAGAGCTTTCATTTGATATCGCACTCAATAGAATTTTTTTTAAATTAACACAATAATATAACTATTCAGTTGTGGTATATCACTTGGGTGTAAGTTATCCAACATACAGCCAAATAGATAAACCCACAGACACGACACAATGACCGACTCATCAAAATCTTTAACTTTCAAAATATCACGATAACAATAATTTCCCCTATTATATACGTTGGGGAGGTAATAAAAATATCACGATTACAAACACGCGCGGAGCGGGTCACGGGGGATCATTATTTATTTTGCCTATTGCAACTCTCCCCTTGTTCGCGTTCGACAAAATTACACCAACATTGTTATACAAAAATTATATAAAATACAATATTAAAATTTTTAGTCTCGTGAAATGTATTAAATCACTTAATTAGAAGCTATGTTTGAGTTATTAATCAATTCCTAAAACATTTACTTAAAAAGTTTTAAATAAAAATTATAATGTTACATACCTGTCCTATTTTATGACTATGTTGTTCAAGTTTTTCTAAAATATATTCGCTTAAAGTTTTATTAACATCTATATTTATGTCCAACGGTATATGAAGAATATTGTCTTTAGTTCCTGCAAAGTTTTGATATTATTTACAAATTCAAAAATTAAGAATATGGATTACTTTGTGATGTTGGCGCCATAATTAAATTCGAAGATGCAACGTGAAACACAACCATATAAGAAGTAAATTTATCTTTCGTCTAAGTTTTTATAAACACAACACAGCAACAAGATAATGAAATCTCAATTTTGTAAATACTATTTATGACAGTTAATTACTAAATGTAAACTTGTATAGTCATCACGAGTAAATAGTAATTATTATTCTGAACATATTTACTTGTCAATTTTATCTCACACGAGTTTCAGATAAAATTGTTTTGTTCAGTTCGCTACCGATTGACGGTTGAAGCACTTCATTTTATATAAACAAGTGATTTTGCAGTTTTTGATTTTGCACAGCTATCATGATAAAGTGTTGATCAGTACTGAAATGCAATAATTTTCTACACGAATAAGAAAGTGTTTCTGGGAATATCATCTAGGAAATAAAATAGGAGAAAAATTTACCTAAGATCAGACTAATGCTCTTTTAATCTACTTGTTTATTTATATTAGATTATATTTGAAATGCTTTAATAGACATAAATTTTCTTATCAAGGGTTACCAGATGTTCTCTGTTTCCCGAACATTATTAATACAATTGGCCTCTTTTTGGTAATTGTGACAGGTACTTAAATTAAATTGATAACTTTTCGGTATTTGCCGTAATTCGAAAAAAAAAACTTATATTAAATTTTTAAAAAAGTAAATTAAATATTTCACTATTTCAATTCAACTTATTATATGTGGTGGTGCCAATTCCATATTTATTTTTGTTTAGGTACCTCATTATTATTATTATTAAGAAAAGAATAGAGCTGAGGATTTGCATCATTCTAAAATTTCGCCTTTCATTCCGATTTTAGCCAGTGACAATTTTTTTTAAATAAAATTTTTAGACTAACACAACATCCATTGGTATGGCCTTACAAGGATTCAAAATTCAAACCCACGACCTCGCTAGCAGATCGGACCACCTTGATTTTCTGTTACGTTAGTCCGGTTGGCTACGTGGCAGCTGCAATAGTTAATTTATTAAAGTAGGTAACCTATTTTTAGTTTTGTTGTTTTTTCTCAAGATGTGCAGCGAGCAACGCATTAGCACTCGCTTCGCTCGGCGTCGTCTTTTCAAGATAAACAAATATGGCAACCCTACTTATCAAATACTGTTTGCTATTTATGTGATAATTTTTTATCTGATAATATACTTGATTATTTCACTCATTATAAATTTGACGAATCAGATTGTCTTATTTTTCATTGTTTTCCAATTTAAATAAGTGATTAAATATCACCATGCTATTTAATCGCGGTTAAATTGAAGCTAGCTTTTTTTTAACAAATTTTGAGATTTTTGAAGGCCGGATAAGTAGTCGTAAAAGCAAGATACTTCATGAAATAATCTTAACATATACCCCTCTCGTGCTAAAGAATTGAATCGATAAATTTGACGTCTGGCTTATTCAAAAAATTTTGCTTTTAAAAAAGTGTTATCGTTATCATACATAATAGTTACAGATAAAAATTTTTTGAAATTATTATGTACTCAAACACTTTTTAAGCAAAAACCCGGAAAAAATTAGTAGTAAGCTACAATTTGGAGGATATATAGTTCTTGATGTTCTTTACGTCCTGTGAAAATCCACCGACCGTACGGGGGGTGGAACCACCCCCAAAGGTGCAATTTTTAGTTTTTATTTTTTTTCTCGTAAACCATTGTCTGTATCAAAAAATTTTAAATTGCAAATTTGTAGCTTATCAATTGAAAATAAAACTAATATCTCGTTGAATTCAGAATAAAATACTGAATCGAATAGGCAAATTAAAAAAATAGGTCCCCATTTGAAATAAGAAAGTTGCTCATATTTTCGTTTTTTGACGATCCATTTGGTTTTCAAAATTCCTACCTTTGACAACAAAAGTATTATATTAGCAATATTTAAAAGAAGCATACTGCTTAGATTAGAATATAAAAACAGCTCCTGATTTATATATTTTTACAAATATACTTATTATGAGAATAATTTGAAGTATCATTAAAATTTCTGAAAAATGTACAGAATTAAATACAATTGAATAAATACAATGTTTTGTTATTTAAGTAATGTAAGAAAATATTATTATTATAGTAGAATTATATAATATGTTGCAATGCAATACAAATTACATATGCAGACAGCATTAGGTTATTTTATTAGTACACGCTATTTTTTTTAATGTACAACTTCTGCCTTGTTCAAAAAAGGCAAAGTATCTGTTTACAAACATATTGAACAAAATATTGACATAATAGGAGACATGAAAATTTTGTATGATTCAAAAGTCAAAATTGAATATCTATTACTAAAATATATCAAAGTTTTTCGTCTTGTTTGGACACTGAACGATACATGTCGTACATGAAAAAAGTAGCCAAACAAACTATAACAAATAAATTTGAGCTTGGTATATTTACCACCAAGTGATACCGGTAATTTTCATGTAATGAGGTAAATATAGTAATATTTCTGTATTATTGTTGTTTCATAAATTTTCTTTTGTTTGCTGTTTAGATGTTTTCTACAAGTACAATTATGGCTAGGTAATAATCTTCTCCCAACTCAGTGGGAATGGATTTCAAATCAAGGAAAACTTGAACCAATTAAAATGAGTAAAAACGTTGCCCCATCCCATATTTTAGAAATGATATTTTGTAAATGCAAAAGTAACTATACACAACATTGTACGAGTACATGCAAAAAGTTTGGAATGTACTGCACAGCACTTTGTGGAAATTGCAAAACATTTCTTGTCAATAGAAGACAAGAGGATGTAGTGAATATATAATACATAATATTTAAAAAAAATGTATGTAAAATATAATATTTTTTCACCACACCCAATATCTACTAGTAATTTATTTAATGGCGAGTACAAATCCTCGAACGAATTTTATTATTATTGTTTTTTCTAAATTGTGCGATTAAGGCAGGGCTTTCCAGAGAAAAATTTGGACCGGATATGTTATAAATATAGGGTCAGTTACCGTCTCGAGAATTATCGCATTATTAAAAAAAACTAGCTCAAATAGAATTTACAAAATTTTGGGGCCCTTAAATGACCAACGAGTTTTGAGTACAGGGCCCTTCTGAGCCCTTTTTATGATTTGAACTGAAATTATAACAATCATACGTTAAAAAAATTTAGATTCGTCTTTAAAACTACTGTAACTCATTAAATTCAAGACATAAATCAAATAAAAATGAAAAATGTTTTTTTCTTATAGACCTGTAATCTTACAGGTATACAAAACTATAAAGTGTTATACATCAATGGATTGCAAATTTTATAAGCTACAAATTTGCAATTTAAATTTTTTTGATACAGACAATGGTTTACGAGAAAAAAAAATAAAAACTAAAAAATTGCACATTTGGGGGTGGTTTTAGGGTGGTTCCACCCCTCCCCCCTTCGGTCGGTGGGTTTTCACAGGTCGTAAAGAACACCAAGAACTATATATCCTCCAAATTGTAGCTTACTACTAATTTTTTCTAGGTTAAAATCTAATTTGACTGGGCTATAAGAACGGGTTAGCACGGCAACGGCAGCATATTCGATAATGATTTTACCTCTAACATAATCTATACTGTCAAATCTGATTCAGACCTTCCCTCTAATGCTGTAACTAATATGCTGTACGATTCAGGTAAGCCACATAGTAATGAAGCAACAATGTCCTCATCGAAGAGCTCTTTTCCTAATCCACGCAATTAATTAACAATTACTAAAATAGCTGATACCTGTGCAGTCATTGTTCCGGTAGTAAATCGTAATGGATATAATTTTCGAATTAAATATAGTTTACTGCACATACATGAACGTTCGCGGAGAGAGACACGCATTTCATACATGATATCTCGTTATGAAGTTGATTTTTTAAAGTAGCGCTACTCAATAAGAAAAACATGAATAGTTCTGAAATAAGCTCTTATAGGCTAGGCATATTAGGATTCTCAGAAAAGTTTTGCTATAGTTTTGATTTTCTCACCCTTTATGTTTTTTGGGTCAAAACATAAACGGTGAAAAAATCAAAACTATAGCAAAACTTTCCTCTGAGACCCAATATTTTTACTAATATGCCTAGCCTTTTACGGGATCCGTCGATTTGAAAATTACGATTACCTCCTCGAGAATGACGTCTTTTACAAAATAATCTGATGTGGCCAGCACAAGACCTCCCGCCATATTTATTTTATGCTTCTAACTTATCATGCAAATTAGTGGCGTACCCAGGTAGGGGGGGGGGGTGATATGGGCGATCGGTAGTAGGTTTCTATTTTTTTTCTTGTATAGGATGTGACTGATATGCAAAATCCAAGTTTTCGACCTCGGCAACCCTCCGGAACACTTTTGAATATCTCAAAAACTGCTAAATTATTGCACTTTTTTAGATTTCTTACCATTTTGACTATGAAGGAGCACGATTTCGACAAAAACATACATTTTTAAACTAGATTAAATTGTACATAATCTGAGACCAGAATGGGCTCGCTAGCCCTAATAGTTTCCGAGATACAGCTTTTCAAAGTTTGGCAAAATATACAAATTTGAAACTCCAACCGTTTCTCTTCTACAAAAATTTTATATATTCTCTCGCGGCAGAACTTTAAATTTCAGCTCAACCAAGGCCACTGAAATTTTTTGACACAATGTATCTTATAGAAAAAAGTCCGAGGAATTCAGTACTGCAAACCGGAAGTCTCTATCATTATTCGTTCAGATATTATAGTTGATTAAAAACAATGAACAAAAGAGTAAACAAAAATTTTACTATATTCTCTCGCGGAAAAACTTTAAATTTCAGCTCAAGGAAGACCATTGAAAATTTTTGACAGAATGTATCTTATAGAAAAAAGTCCGAGGAATTCAATACTTCAAACCGGAAGTCTCTATCATAATTCGTTCAGATATTATAGTTGATTAAAAACAATATACAAAAGAGTAAACACAAATTTTACTATATTCTCTCGGGGAAAAACTTTAAATTTCAGCTCAAGGAAGACCATTGAAATTTTTTGACAGAATGTATCTTATAGAAAAAAGTAGGAGGAATTTAATGCTGCAAACTGGAAGTCAATATCATTTTTCGTTCAGATATTATAGTTAATTAAACTCAATAAACAAAAGAATATGATAAATCATGAAAACTAGCTTAAAATTTTCAACTTTGGAAAATTTACCAAACTTTGAAAAGCTGTATCTCGGAAACTATTAGGGCTACCGAGCCCATTCCGGTCTCAGATTGTAGACAATTTAATCTAGTATTCAATGGTTTTTGTCGAAATCGTGCTCCTTCATAGTCAAAATGGTAAGAAACCGAAAAAAGTGCAAAAATTTAGCAGTTTTTGAGATATTCAAAAGTGTTCCGGGTTGCCGAGGTCGAAAACTTGGATTTTGCATCTCAGTCACATCCTATACAAGAAAAAAAATCCGATGTGGCCAACACATGACCTCTCGCCCTACTATTTTACTGAGTGTGTATGAAGGTACTTACTCACAAATATACCATTGTAGAAGGGAATTCGGGAATTGTAGTTTTTATAATATTATTAAAGTTTTTATGAGCTTATAAATAATAAATAACATTTCATATTTTCCATTTCAATTTGTCAAAAAGTCAAAAATTTATATGACATTAACACTCAAATATTTTATTTTTTGTTTTCATAGGTAGACAGATAAATCAAAATTGTAACAAATTTGTAGAATTTTTAAGTTCTTGTTATTGCAAAATGGTGATAGATAGAAACAACGTTTTGAATACATATTGTAGACAGAAACATTTAGTATACAATGTTATTAAAAAAATTCCTATTAATTCATAAATTTTGGAGATATTCCGGAAAAACTCTTCAGATCTTCAAGAAACCACCACTTCCGGTAGCACGATCAACACCAAAATCTAATCAGATCTAATCTAGGGTGTCAGAATATTATATACAAAATTTCAAATTTTTTAATTGAGTGGTATTTGAGTTATCGTACCTCCAACATCCATCCTGACACACACACAGACATCATCGCGAAATTATCAAAATCGTGTTCTAGGGACCTCAAAACGTGCTTATCCATTGAAAACTCACTATCGAAATTTTAGCATGATTACAATACCTCTCTTACAGATATGAGTGGCGAGAGGTAAAAATAGAAACCTACTACCACCACTTGATGCAACTTAGGCTCATTATAACCATGACAAGGCTACTGGACTACTAGTTTATTACCTAAAAATATAATAAAATTTAATATGGAGGTTTGGAGGTATTATACGAAAAAATAAAAATAATATCCTTAACTTATGCTGGTGTATTACATGAAGAAACAGGCCCTGATAATGATAATATTCCGATTTATGTGGGCGATGTTCTAGCAGCCTGTGATGTAGACATATATAAGACCTTACACCATTTATTTAAAATTCTCCTCATATTACTGTAACAATGCGCAATATGATTTAGATCTAATTTTGATGAGTAATCAACATTTTCGAAATTTATTATATTTACTTCTCCCACGTGTAGATGACGTAAGTAAGTTGTGTATATGGATCCTTTGTCTTCAAGCATAAGTGCATTATACTGTTCGATTATTATTGTTTATGCTTGAAGATAAATGTGTTATTACAATTGGTGATCCATATACGCAGCTGTATTAAGAAGCATGAGAAAAATTTAAATAATAGACAGTGAGTAGGTGCTCCTCGTTAGGTTCAGTCGCTCGAGAAAATGTATTCTCGAGCAAAGTTTAAATTAATTATCATGTATAGTCAGTGGGTGATCGTGGTCTGGCTCGCACGTCGAGAAAATGTATTCTCGAGCTCGAGTAAAGTTTAATAAGTTTCGACTAATTACGTAGAGTCAGTGAACGTCTGACTCAGATCGGTACAGAGACGGGTTTTGCTGAGAGAGCGCCGTTCTCATGAGTTTGGTACAATTACGTAATTAGTAATCTGTCGAGTCAGTGTGACTCTATATGTCGAACAGATTATAGTTTAGTAGTAGTGTGTTTCGTTTATATCGCTTTGTGTAGTTATATTTTTAGCCAATGTTATTAATAAATATATATATAGTAGTAGTGTGTGTCATGTATGTTTTGTTAGTTTTGTATAAAACTAACTGGCGCAGTCCTGCACATCCTGTTACCTATTCTTTCCTTTCACTATTACATTGGCGCAGTCGGTAGGATGGTGTTTCAAATAAGATATTAAATTTATCTAATATCCTGCACCATAAAATAATCTACGCATCCCATAATTAGTTTCGCTCCTATCCGTTCCTGTATCGTTATTCCATCGTTAAGAAATGACACACACGCGTAAAGATAATTGAACTAAAATCGGTTTTAAAAATTAGTGCAAGTGTTTAAAATTGATCTATTGTATTTGCAACATTTTTATTCGGCACCGACGCCGCCGCAACCAATCCCTACACAGTTTCATCTGTCACCATCACCGTGGCAAGTTCCAGTTCCAGTATCGCCGTCGTATCAGTTATTATCGCCGTATCCAAATCTCGGATACTCATATCTGATACCAGCGCAACCGATGCCAGCGACGCCTCAGCCACCGCAATTACCAATAGGAAAAATTTCCTTGGCTGAAATCGAGTCTTTATTAGCAGCCGAAAATCGTATTTTGGTAGACATTCCGCGTCCTACAGAAGTCAGATCTGCTAAGATAGAAAATGACGAAAAATTCGAACAACCGAAAGTCAAGAAGACAAAAAGTAGTAAAAAGGAACGTATACCGCTTCTGGTTCAAAATGATGACTTAAGTAAGTCATGTTCGGAACAAGAACAAAGTACAGTACTTGTTCAACGCAGCAAATTGTGCTACGTTAAGGCAATTCACGAGAGACCGAAATCCTCAACACGTAGTGAACCAGAGAGATTCAATGATCGCTATTCCCGAAGTGAAGAATAGTCGTTTAAACTTCATTCTTCACCACGTTACTACTTTGATCGCCGCTACCGTTCTTCTTGGTTGTATCATCGTCAGCAGGTAAAATCGCATCAAATAACACCGTTTCGAGTCCAGCAACCGTTTCATGTCGACAACGATCAACAATCGCCGCGATGCTTAGCAAAGCCGTCGCCGTACGTTCGTAGTCTACGTCCCCATCGTAACGAAGAACCACCCCCTTGCCCCTGTAGTGACATGTACTGTGGTGTGTTCTGTGATTTGTGCTACGAAATTGTTAATGTCGTGTTAGTGCAAATATCAGTGTTTATATTCGTTACTTCAATTTTGTTTATGTGTTCAGTAAATATAAGTTTAATCGCTAATTGGTAATTATTGTGTTAAAATTAACATTTGCTATGATTTAAAGATATCATGTTAATTTTCATCCGATCGTTTTGTTAATTTTACTAAAAATAACATCCGTTCAATAATTCATTATTGTAATTCTAAAAGTATTTGTTTAAAATTGTTTAATTATTTCATTTAAATTTCGGTTAGTATGTTTTGAAATAATTTAGTAATGTAATTTTTGAGATTAAAATTCATTTTAATTTCAACGCACATTTCTAATCATATCGTTTATTATTTTGTTAGTTTAAGATCTGTCTATTCTTCGTAAGATAAAAGTTTGAGTTTTTCACTGTTGTGTTTATGAAAACCATATTGCTTATTGTTTTGTTTAGATTAAGGTTTGTTATGTTTATCTATATGTTTAGATTTAGATGTTTTGTAGTTCAAGAGGTAGCCCTTGCTTACCAGATCCGTATTCAGAAACCTGTATTCAGTAAAATTTTGGAATTTTTGTTGGAAATAATTTTATCTATTTAAGATAAAATTATATCTACATGAGGGAGGAATGTAACAATGCGCAATATGATTTAGATCTAATTTTGATGAGTAATCAACATTTTCGAAATTTATTATATTTACTTCTCCCACGTGTAGATGACGTAAGTAAGTTGTGTATATGGATCCTTTGTCTTCAAGCATAAGTGCATTATACTGTTCGATTATTATTGTTTATGCTTGAAGATAAATGTGTTATTACAATTGGTGATCCATATACGCAGCTGTATTAAGAAGCATGAGAAAAATTTAAGTAATAGACAGTGAGTAGGTGCTCCTCGTTAGGTTCAGTCGCTCGAGAAAATGTATTCTCGAGCAAAGTTTAAATTAGTTATCATGTATAGTCAGTGGGTGATCGTGGTCTGGCTCGCACGTCGAGAAAATGTATTCTCGAGCTCGAGTAAAGTTTAATAAGTTTCGACTAATTACGTAGAGTCAGTGAACGTCTGACTCAGATCGGTACAGAGACGGGTTTTGCTGAGAGAGCGCCGTTCTCATGAGTTTGGTACAATTACGTAATTAGTAATCTGTCGAGTCAGTGTGACTCTATATGTCGAACAGATTGTAGTTTAGTAGTAGTGTGTTTCGTTTATATCGCTTTGTGTAGTTATATTTTTAGCCAATGTTATTAATAAATATATATATAGTAGTAGTGTGTGTCATGTATGTTTTGTTAGTTTTGTATAAAACTAACTGGCGCAGTCCTGCACATCCTGTTACCTATTCTTTCCTTTCACTATTACATTACCCGTTAGTACTGCATCAGCAGAGAGAATTTTTTCGACACTGCCCTAAAAACGTATTTGAGAAATCAAATGGATGAAGATAGATTGACGGGGTTAGCACTTCTACACATTCATCGAGAAATTAATATCAATACTGAAAATGTAATAGAGCGTTTCGCCAAAAATAATAAACGTAGTTTAGAATTTGTTCTATGAGTATAAGCTTTTTTTTTCTATTTTGATTCTTCTTTGTAATTACTTATTGTTTTATTCTTGTTATTTACTATACTATGTAATTAGAAATATAGCATATATTTTCAATTTTCATATATGAATTTTTTTACAAATTTTACTTTGTTTCGCAAAGTTTTTGAAAAGATACCTACAAATAAAAAATAATTACTTATCGGGTTCATATACAAAAATCAGACCAAAATAGTTTCAAATAACGAGGTTATCATCTTGATTCTGGCATTCTTCGAAGACAGCATCATCTGTTTCTGCTGCAGAAAAGTTGTTTGATAGGTTCATATTGTAAAAATTTAATTCTGGAAGATTTCTCCAATAAGGACCATAGCGTTGAGCCAACAGTTTGTCAATGGAAGTTGTGTCACCTTTCAATTTCTTTCCCAGTGGTAGTTCCGACGGTGACATTGATGAGATTTGATAATTTTTCTTACAGATACCTTTCGGTCTGCCAATATCATTGTTATAATTGAACTCACCTTGCACCAAAACGCTATTTTCCTTTTTAACAAAAATGAAACGTTTTGCTTTGTTAAATTGGAAATGCCATGATCCCGGAACCTTTACAACTTTTTTGGCTTCTGTCCTCCAATCGTATAACTTCCAATCAACCCCCATCTGTCGAACGGTAGCATGTTTCTTAATTAAATCAACGTAGTGGCTGGGTTCTACAATCACCGTTGTCTTCTTTATATCTTTCTCGATTAGCCCAAAAACCCTGTCTGGTGGTATAAAAGAGTGACCAACGATTGGAAATGTTATTTCAACGGTTTTGATATTTCTTGGTGATTGTTTTAAAAGCCAATAGGCCAGCATCGCCATCATAATGGTGTTCTTGTTCTGGCCGCCACATCCATCAGCAAATAAGTTGACTTTTTCCACAGATTCTTCAAATTCAAAATTGTTAAAAACATGTTGTACAGCCGATGATATTGCATTAGAATCTTTTTGGTAGTCAATTTCGGTCCATATGTAAGAAAAGACGTTCGCGGGCTTCAATTTAGTTTTAGAATTACCGGATACAACTGTGAAATTATAGAAGTTAAGTTGTTGGCTAAAGTAAGCCGCTTGGTCCGGCAGCCGAGGCAATGCCAAATTTTTTTGGCAATCAAATGAAAAACTGACAGTTTTTGGTTTAGTGTGCTTCAGTAATTTTAAGAAAGCTTTTGCCTTTATGACATGAACGCGATGTTCTGCAACAATTCTCTGTCTGGTGTCTGCCGATGTTGTCATCTTCTGCATTATTTCTTTTGTTCGCAAACACGTCGAACAGCAATCTGTCTGTGGAGTTCCAAACGCCATATTGTAGTGAGCATTTACGTATTTTCTAAAATAACTTATTTTTACGTGCATATTTTCCGGAACTCTCTGAAGGTACATGTTGTAAAGTTTCTTGAAATTCAGGTCAGATGGGAGATAAATTCTGACACTTGTCTTGCTTCTACAATAATGTGACTCAGTGCAGGTCAAGGATTCTATGTAATTTTTAATGCAAGTTCTTTTTTCATTAGTTTTGTCACGTACACGATCGCCACCTCTGCGTTCTTTAGGGGTAGCCCCTTGATTCACAAAATTTCGTAGTATTCTTTGAACTCTGTCTTTACTGTGTAACGGGCTTTTATTTGACGGTCCCTGTTCGGGCGCCAATTTGTAACGGGTTTATTTGACGGTCCCTGTTCGGGCGCCAATTTGTAACGGGTTTATTTGACGGTCCCTGTAACGGGTTTATTTTATTTAAATTGAAATTTAAGGGTATTTAATATTATTCCCGAATAGCAAAGTCAGATACTCGTTACATTTAAAAAGAAATTGACTTACCTTTTCGCAGTATTCGCTGAAGGTGTTCACAAAAATTACAAAGGAAAAGAAATTGTTTACTACAAACAAAAATTTATAACAAAACAAGATTGTTACTTTTAAATCGGGCGCCAGCCACCTAGTGGTGACAAGTGAAAATTAGAAATTGGGTCCGGTTCCTGTGGAGAAACGTTTAAAAGAAAAGAGCATTGGTTTGAAAATTAGATTTATTGTAACGAAAAAGTAAGGCTGACATAAGTGTGCTAATTAAATAACAATTATAATAATACGTAAATGAGCAATGAGTAAAAATAACACAAATATTGAGATACAATGACAACAAACTGACAGAAAGAGATGAAATGTCAACTTGACAAATGGGTGAGTGAAAACTAACCTCAAAGTAATTAATACTATTTAAATCTATTTTAAATTCCAGAATACAATCTAAAACGTAATAAATAATTTAAATACGAGATTTAGACAAAAATTATATATCTACGAGTGCAATAGTTTCATTTGCAGTAGGAGCGCAATAACCAAATTGTTGCTACGTTAAATGAACCAGTGTAAAGGATAAACTAGTCAATTGAAGTTAAGTCATTTATTGAAATTAAGTAACTTCAATTAGGCTATTTATCGGAGTTTTTATATGAGATTTGATTTTAGTCAAAAAGGTGTGATCGAGAACGTAAAGGTGAATTTAAACAGAGAATTTAGAAGAGGAAAGCGTTAACATTGGAGCTCGTTGGGAACTCCGTTGAAAACATGCCTTCAAGAGCGCTATTAACCTAGTGATGTCCTGAGGACATGATCCGTCAGTCAAGTTGCTAGTGATTACTGCCAAATACCATTCACTGCACGATCAAGTGACAGAAAATATATATTAATATATTGAGATGTTACAACAGATAGAAAATATATATGCCAAGTCGCAAATGATTAATATCAAATACAATTCATTGCACGATCAGCCACTATATAATTTCTTGGAGAAATATAAATCAGTCGAGTTGCTAGTATTTATCACAGAGTACCAAATACAGCACGATCAACTGATAGAAAATATATATACCGAGTTGCAAATGATTAATATCTAATACAATTCATTGCACGATCAGCCACTATATAATTTCTTAATTTCTTAGATATATGTCGGGTTGTTACAACTGATAGAAAATATATATACCGAGTTGCAAATGATTAATATCTAATACAATTCCTTGCACGATCAGCCACTATATAATTTCTTGGAAAAATATAAATCAGTCGAGTTGCTAGTATTTATCACAGAGTACCAAATACAGCACGATCAACTGATAGAAAATATATATATATACCGAGTTGCAAATTATTAATATCTAATACCATTGCACGATCAGCCACTATATAATTTCTTAATTTCTTAGATAAATTTAAATCAGTCGAGTTGCTAGTATTTATCACAGAATACCAAATACAGCACGATCAACTGATAGAAAAATATAATTATGACGAGTTGTTACAACTGATAGAAAATAATTATGCCGAGTTGCAAATGATTAATATCTAATACAATTCATTGCACTATCAGCTACTAAATATTTTCTTGAGTTTCGTTTCGCAGACATCAAATGTTAAGACAATATGTAACCCATTTGAGCTCGAGAACGATACTGAAATACTGAACTGCTGCAGCTCCTTTTATACCCGAGACGACAATGGTACGACATCACTTGTCGTCTCCAAAGTAAGAAATGAATTTGATTTGTCTCCAAAGTTTGAAGAGTTGTCTGATTCGTTCAAAATAATTAATGTTGATCGTCAAGCATTTTGGTTACCAAGATAAATATACTTAAAGTAAAAAAGAAACCCAAAACAATCCGGTAAGAATATGTCAAAATCATTAAATCAAATATTAAAAATATTCTTTTTCCAGAATTGGTGTGAGATTTTGATACAACTTGAAAGAAAGGGATGTCTAAAATTAGTAATAAAGAAATTACATATCAATCAGGTAAGAAAATGATAAAATAATCAGAACAAACAATAAATATTATTCTCTTTCCAGATTAGACATGAAGTTTAGATACAGATTAAATAAAAGGGATATCTGAAACGAGTAACGAAGAAATTACATATTAACGAGGGAATTACATATCAATCAGGTAAGAAAATGATAAAATAATTAGAACAAACAATAAATATCATTCTCTTTCCAGATTAGACATGAAGTTTAGAAGGGATATGTGAAATTAGTAACGAAGAAATTAGCTTCGTTACAACTGACATTTAAAATTCCTAAAAAAAGTTTGCCTGCAAACCCTTATAAATTCTCCTCCATTCAAACGAATCTGGTATTTTATCGAAACTAGAGCATGACCAACCTTTCCTCTTTTAGGTATGTTTCCTTTACAGCATGCCAATATAAACGTATCTTGTTTTATTTTGTCATATGATTGATAAAACTTAGCATGAAATTCTTTAATTTGTTTCATTGTTAACGTTGTACAATAATAGGGCTGTCCAGGTCGGCCATCATGCCCACAAGTTGGGTACTCCGACAACAAATGCGGCATATGCCTGCAACAAATAAGTTACATTAATAATTTTTATTAACATGCTCACTCAAGATGACAGAATTAAATTAGATTGCATTAAACAGAGCCCATAATACATGCTACTAACAAGATGTTTCCGGTTGCAAAACTTGAGACACTTACCGCATACGTTTGGCAACAATCCTCTTGTACTTCTCAGGTTGACGTTCCTTTTTTCGTCCTTTTCCTACTGGGCTGGGTGTAACAGATGAAATGACATTCAATTCTTCCATAACAAACTGTCACACTTAATCTAGCAAATGATAATATGGACAACTGTCACTGCAAAGTGCATACGCAATAATGAAAACACGCAACAAGGCGCAGTCAAGTAACGTGATACCGCAACCTCACGCTATTGGCTCCAGAGCAAATAGCGAGTTTTGCAAGCAATCATGTAAAGTACAGAGCGAGTTTTGCAAATAAATTGAATCTTTTACGCCTCATTTAGGTATCAAAGAGCGACTTTTGAGCGGATCTGATTTTACCAGTCGATTCCACTTTAGAAAACGAACAATTTCCATATAATAACTCATTTTTGCCTTTTTTGTCGATTGGCGACTTTTGTAAATAATGGCCTCATATAAACTGTCATGTCATCATTTAATGGTGGGATTCTGTTCAAATCTATAAGTTTTACAAATTTGTAAATCTTTAAATATTGAACAAAATCACATCAATATTTGTTGACAAATATAAAAATGTTCATATGCTTATAAATTTTATTGCGATATTGTCTAATATTTACAGTTTTATAGAAATGTAGCAACTACAGATTTGAACAGGAATCCTGT
This sequence comes from Agonum fuliginosum, assembly GCA_947534325.1. NCBI lineage: Eukaryota > Metazoa > Arthropoda > Insecta > Coleoptera > Carabidae > Agonum > Agonum fuliginosum. The sequence continues at coordinate 17,204,808 of OX384031.1, read as the reverse complement.
TGTTATTATGGCGCAATATTTGAAATATATAAATAAACAGTGCCTCTATAATAAGTACTGATGGAAACCAGAACTAAAAATATAAGTTGGGTCTCCTGACTACTTGCACAGCTGACTTCATCATTGTTTATTGAATGGCTGTTTTGTTTTTTGTATGAAACTGTGTTTCTCAACGGGTTCATCTTTTTAATAAAGTGCCTTTATCCAAACTGCGTTATTTATCAAAACCCTCTCAAAACCACAGGTTATGGGCCCAGAGGGAAATAAACTTTGTTGGTAAAGGTAAAAGTACGTACAAAAAAAGGAAGAAAAAAATGGCGAATCAAACGCAATTCAACGTGGTGCCGTTTAATGGAACAGGATTATCAAACTGGGAAGTCCGAGTAAAATTGGTTTTGGAACAGGCTGGAGTAAACAATGTGTCCGGACGCAGCAAATGATAAGGCCAATTGGTTACAAAATGATGTTAAAGCACGAAATATTGTAGTGCAATGTTTGGCAAACAATATGTTGGAAGTGATTAAGGAAAAGAAAACTGCAAAAGAAATAATGACAGCACTTAGAAACACATATACAAGAAAGGGAATTTCAAGCCAAGTTATGCTCCAGAAAAAACTCAGAAGCATGAAATTCACAGGTAAGACTGCTCTCAATGTTTTTCTGACCGACTTCGAACAAACAATATATGAACTCAAAGCAGCTGGTGGCAACCTAGAACAAACTGAAATTGTGTCACAGCTGTTGTCCTCAATGCCGGAATCATATGAAGCTGTAGTGACAGCAATAGACGTGATGTTTTGTCAGGACGAAAATAAAGTCACGGTGGATTTCGTAAAGAACAAACTTCTCATGGAAGAAACAAGAAAAGAAAACATAACGGAAATCAACGGAAGCGATGCTGCTTTTGCAGGTCAAAGTAGAAAGTGGCACAGAAAAACAGAAAATGACAATAGAAAGAGGAAGCCGTTCCCATTGTGGTAAACGTGGCCATATGAAGATGGATTGCCCAAAATTGAAGAAAGGTGATGGATTAAAAAAATGTTGCTATAGAAGGGTCCCCAACATCTGAAATTTATAATTTGGATAGAAAAATGTCTGCTAAATTGAATATTTAAAACCGGAAGTCGATATGTTCATATGTTTGAAAGTTACAGTTGCATTAGGAAAAATTCAACATTTTTGATAATAGCAAACAAAACACTCCGCTTGTCTTTATCATAACTTGCGAACCATTGATCTGGGAAAAAATTGTTTTATATCAAAAATGTAGCAAATTTTATTCTCTACAACTTTGTAATAAGTACTTGTACTCTACAATGCAGCGATAACGAGATATTATAGAAAAACCAGATTTTGGCAGCCATTTTGTGGTCCCTCCGCCTCCGCTCACCACCTACGGGTCAGGACTTTTGATATGTTCATTACTAGACCTTCCCGAACAATGCTATAAAGTTTCAAAACTTTCGGATTTTGAACCGTCATTTTTCCTATTTTGACTGGACTATAATAATAATTTAGAATTAAATGAAAAATTACCATAACGTGAACTTATAGGCTGTGTTATGTATATAATGTTGGGCTCTAGACCTGATCTAAGTTTCTGTGTGACATACTTCAGCCAATTTCAAAACAATTATTCACAAGAACATTGGAAACATTAAAAACATATTTTACGTTATCTAAACACAATTAAATTCATTGGCAAACTAAAAAACAAGATATTGTCACGGGAGCACACAATTTCGCCAAATATTATTGAGTCAAACCGTAATTTAGTAAAAAATTATATTCCCAAACCGTATTTTAGTCAATGTCTATTTTGTCAAACAAAAATTAACAACTCGAAATAAAGTCAAACTGGAATTCGTCCAAACTTTATTTTAGTCAAATGCATATTTAGTATAACTGTAATTTGGACAACCGAGATTTAACCTAATCGTTGTTCTACCAAAAAGTTATGTCCCCTACTTGTAGAGTTGTCAAACTGTATTTTCACCAATCCGTAATTTCGCCAACTCGCTATAACGTCAACCCATATTTCCGTCTACTTGTATTTACACCAACCCGTATTTTCGCCTAATCGCATTTCCGTACCAACACGTTACTGCGCCATCTACGATAGCGCCATGTATTATTCAAGGGATTAGAAATTATTTTCATTAGTTATATTCTTGGTTATATTTTAAATATGCCTACCTACTGCTACTATTATAAAACAGGATAATGAAGAGAGATAATTATTAATAATGCATGTTGTGTATGTAAACTAAAATAATAGATATATTACATAGAGTAATCAAATATTTTGTAAAATTATTTAACTCTGTATTACGGAGGTTATGTTTTTGTTGTAAGTAGAACACACACTTTAATGCAAACGCATAAGGTATTTTGTTTGCTTATAGGAATAGTACAAATAAATATAGGCTATTATTTATTTATTTATTTAATTACACTATCCTACAGGCTAACCCAATTACAGGATAGGTACAAAAAAAGAGTACGTGTCTTTTAAACTTAACTTTAACAAAAACAATATAAGTAAAAATAAATTTTATGCAAAATATATCAATTTAGAACTTATAAATTTAATAGTGGGCTAAAGTCAATTCGGCTCTTTCACAAAAATATTTCTATAAAAAAGTTATATTTGCCCAGTTTGAGCTCATATTGCGCTTTATTGCCAATAATTTATAGATTAAGTTAGCAATTATTGTTATGTTGACATTAGCTTTACCTTTTTGTATAAATTTTTAAGTTTTCATAATTATTTCGTTAGTTGTTCGTTTCCGCTCTATTGCGCTATTCATTATAAATTTGTGCGCTTGCATAGTTTGTATTTTAATAATAATGTAACTCCTCGTTCCGTTCGCAGTAGGTACATAGACAAACACACTTCTCGTAATAGCACGTCTAACCCTATCAATAACCTACTGGCCGAACCATCAAAGGAAAAAATCTGGAACATATCTAATTTCTTAATATCATCCATAAAACTATGACCTTTCATTTTAAATGAATAATGCTTTATATACCTACCAATAAAATAAATCATTATTATTATTATTATATTTAGGGGTAATTCCATAAGAGATGATAATTTCTTGAGAATTGTTTTGTCGTTTCCACGGCAACGACACAAAACATCATCTGACAATTTTTCGTGATGTTTTGTGGAGTGAAATTGCAATAAGTTGCCGTGGAATAGACAACAATTCTCTCAAAAAATTATTTTGTTCAATCCTACTATTGAAATATGTTATTTCTTACTTGGATAAAATGCTTGAAACTGTTTGTTTTGTTCACTCCAGTTATTCCTATGGCAACGTAGGCAAAAGTAGTGGTGTAATTACTTTTGCCCACTCGCCCTTTCATTACGAAATAAAGAATGAACTACAATATATTTCATAACATTTATTTATTTATATGAAAATTTACATTTATTGATAACAATGACATTTAGACTAACTGAAAACTGATAAAACACACAAACCTCATCTAGAACTTCATTTACAAACTTCTTTACATCTTTTATTGAATATGTGTAACCATAATGAAGAGGGTGCATACTTCCCAATCAATTTTGACTGCATCCACTGACGGAATTTTTCTATCTTATTTAAATACCTTTCTTTCGATTTTTTAGGCAACAGATTAAACGCACCAGCATAAGCCTCTTTAAATTATGTCTTCTTACACAGTACAGTGACAACGTTTTATTGTGCAATATTTTCACAGTTCTTATTTATAAATGATTTCCCAGACTGTGACATAAATGAACTATTTTTATTTTTGTTGATAATTGCGATTGTTTTTATTTACATGAATCATAACAACGCAACCCGCCGCCTTTGTTACTTCAAACTTCATGCAAGTTTAAATGTTTAAATAATATTCTACTCGTAGGATTGAACAAAACGCTATACAGCACTTGTGAAGAAACGAATTCGCTCCACTTTGTGTGCTTTTGCAGACTCGGCTGCGCCTCGCGCACAAAACTGCCACATGCGTGAGCGAAATTCTTAGTTTCTTCACTTGTATACTGTAATATACTAATCTCGAATGGTATTTAGGAAGTATATTTTTCCTGCTAAAAACACAATCAAAACGACTCAGCCGAGGGTTAAAAACACGCCAAAGGCCATAAAAGCAAGTTACGCCCGTGGTACATTACATACACAACTTTATGCACGGCCGAAGATTTTATATTAAATAAATTTATTAATTTTAACTGTCCAAATAGTTCAAAGAACCAAAAATTCATAAATTCTTGAACTGTTGCTAAGATACTAAAAACATTCTGAAAATAAACATAAATCCAAATGTCAAAGTTGTCATTTTCGAATTAAATAAGATAATTTATGTTAAATGTAAGTAAAAATGATGGTATTTAACTTTAAAAATGTATTACTAATTACAGAAAATGATTATTTATAGAATTATATTAGTAGTTTACATGAGAATAATTGAAAATTTTAACTGTTTTCATTATGATGATATGACGTTTCATTATGGCGCACTGCGCTATAAACAGTACCACGGGCTATAAAATGACGTTTATGTCACAGAAATTCGTGTAGTATAATTGACAAATTATGATACGACCGTGCATAAATATATTTTTTAAGCTGCTCTAATTCAGCAGTAATCAAAGTAATTAATAGCCTTCCCTTTAAGCTATTTCACAGTTTTCATTATTAAATAGATAGTGCTTTTATATGCGCTATGTTGCTCTGTTAAAATTACATTTTGCGTTTGCCTCAAATTTATTTTATTTAAATTCTAAATTAGCAGGGAAAAAAATAAAAATAAAATAGTTCTCTTATATTGCAATTAAATCTAAATAAATTGCGCTGCTGTAATTTAGCAGAAGTTGACATAATTTTTTTTGAAAAAGTGCGCGAAAGGCTTTTAAAAAATAATAGGTACCTACTTTACTTAGAGGTTAATGGTAAATTTGGTAACGTCATTGTTGTCGGAGGCTAGGCGTGCATTTACAGTTTAATAATGTGACTCAATAATATTTGTATGCGAAGGGCCAAAAGTATCTAGCCTTTTCCAGACTGTAGTACGACAGCAGCGAGGGCTGAAACTAGGCGCGAAGTCTGCAAAAATATTTTCATATTATGTTCAACGAAGCAGAAGTAAGCTTAAGAGTATAATAATAATATTTGCCAAAATTATTCAAAGATTTTTTTTATTCATACATAATTAAATTTAGTTTCTTTTGTTTGTGTATATTAAATATTTTTAAAGGTTTTATTACATACCTACCTTTTAAAATTTTTGAGTTCAAATCGTATTAAATTTTAATTATTTAATTTCAAAACTCATTAAATCCTAGTTCCTCTAAATCTAAATTATGGCTAAATTCGATCAGCGCAAAAAAATTATTGGTGGCACAAGAAAGTGCAAACTAGACTAATATTTTTTTATAAAAATATTTTAGTGGAAGGTCTCACTTGACTTATGCCGGCTACACATTACATGGCAAACTAGGCCAATGGCAAACGTTGGTGATTTGTACATTTTTTCATGTCGAATGACATTTACCGAGTACTCCCTACACATTACGTGTCGAATCATCCCATACATATGACAAAACTAAATGCTAGATCGCGTTTCGTATAGACAAGTGGCCAACATTTCTTTGATTCGGGTCTCATTTACCGATTTCAATCCGAACTTAGACGATTGCAAACTTTGGAAGGAGTTTGTCATTTGTGGTACCGTACACACTATTCGGCAAACTAGGTCCATGTCAATAGCCCCCCCCAAGTAAATAAATTACTGATTTTATGATATTCATAATATGTGCTCGTTTTGTGCTGAATTGTGCTGCAATAAAAATATTTTGTGCTAAATCCGTTCACGAGATATTCAAAGTTAAATTATGAGGGGCCAATGACATGCTCAGCCCCCCCCCCCTCCAAGTTATAATTTTTAAAATATTATTTCACAATTGTTTTGTGCTCGTTTTGTGCTGAATTGTGCCGTATAATAAAAATTTTGTGCTCCTTCTAGTAAGTGTATACAGTGTATCTTACTAGGAGGGGCCAGTGACATGGTCAGACCCCCCACCTCAACTTTTTAAAACTTTCTCGTCGCTATTATTTTGTGCTGGTTTTGTGCTGAGTTGAGCTGTATAACAAAAATTTTGTGCTTCTCATATAAGGTTTGTGCTGAATTGTGCAGCAATAAAAATATTTTGTGCTCAACCCGTATACGAGATATTTAAAGTTAAATTATGAGAAGTCAATGACATGCCTCAAAGTTATAATTTAAAAAAAAAATTTCTTGATTGTTTTGTACTGAATTATGCCGTGTAACAAAAATTTTGAAAGTGTCTTTTAATTTTTAATGGCCAAATCAAGTTGACTGTCCCATTTAAATATTTATATAAAATAATTTAAACATTTTTTGCGCTGCTATAATTTAACCGTAATTCAGAGAATACAAAGTTTGGAAAGACTAAGTTGACACTAGCACTAGCCTTTCCTTTTAAAAAAATATATAAAATTGTCTTTATTATTTGGATAGTAGTTCGTAGCTCTATTACGCATTAATATAATTTTTTGCGCTTTCAGAAGTAATCAAAGTAATTATTTATAATAATTCATTTATACTGTGATTATATCTATATTCATTTCGCTCTTATGCTCAGCTAATAATTTTTGGCGCTACCCGTATTTAGCAGTAATTCACCTAATTTGTTTGAAAAAGCGCGCGAAATGCGATCAAAACGAATAAGTGCTTATTGCAAGTTTTAATTAATTAGATAAACGGTAAGTATGTTTACACAATTGTTGTTGGAGGTTTAACGTAGGAACAACTGCTAATAAGTATTATATAATCCATTTTTTATTTTACTTAAAAACTATTTTACTTTTATTTTTATCAAAACTTTGTTATGAACTCAAAAATGATTTCGTCATAATGCGTAATAAGAAATCCAATAAAAGTATGTTATTCAATGAGAGGTAAATGATGGGATATGGGAATTTAAGTTTACTGTACGAGATACAGGTAAATCTTATAAGGTATATATTCGAAATTCGTATAAGTGAATTGCAATTTTAAACTTGGGTAGAATAATATTTATTACGCTCGTACTGTTTTTATCTACGACGTTGCTTACGTGTTTATTTAATGAGGTAACATGGTAATGATCTGTAAGATTGTATTTTATAATAACGAAACTGGCCTACGGCTTGTGAAATAAACTTATATTCTCTTTTGTAATGTCCATCGTTTCACATTAAATGAATACCATAATCATCGTGACCATAATTTTGGAAAATTTCTTAAATTATTTATTATACATATTACGTATTTTTATTAGTTCTAAGTAAGTATATATTACGATTTTATTGTTTGAGCCAATAATAAAGTTAAAAAGTTAAAATAAGAGTTAAATAATTTTTGGGTAACTATTTAACTTTTAATACACGCTAAGCCTCCAACAACAATAGCATAGTAGTTATTTAAGATTTTTTTTAATCAAAACGTCAGAATTGATATTTAAAAAAATATATATTTTACAATAATTATTGATGAATGACAATTTTTCTATTTAAAATCAAAGCAAAAGGGTATAAATGGGTAGATGCAATTTGACATTCAGCTAATTTTATTGACAAACAAATTTTAAATTTGTAAGTTTTCATGTTTTATGCAGGTACCTATTTTTTGGGCAAGTAGTTTAAGGCGGTACACTTGTTGACTGCAATATTGCTGCAATAGAATCAGAATTTACGATTATTGCTATATTGCTCAAAATAAAAATCTGAAATTTACCATGAGTAATTACGAAACATTATTTGTCCGAAAAATTTGTATAATACATTGTTGCGACAACAATTAGAGAAAATAAGAATTAATTTTTGCTTTTTAATATTTCAAATCGTGGCTTTATTAATGCATCTTAATTAGTTTTGTTTAAAATAATCGATTCCTTGCATTGATCAGAAGAGTGGTATGGAAAGTTTTTTTGTCAAAAAAATTACACAACTAGTTAAAAAAATTGTGAAAAATTGGCAAAATAGACTGTTTTTATTAATTTATTACCAAAAAACTATTAAGTATTTAAAAAATATAGCTTCATAGCACTCTAGAGTCATCTTTTAACTAACCATATATAAAATATGAACAGTGTAGGTGTTATAGCAGGGGCACAATTTAAAATATAGCGAGATCACTTTTTCACTATATTTTTGTCACAAGTGTACCGCCTTAATATTAATATTCTAAGAATCAAATTTATTTAAGACAAAAATAATTAGATCAGTATACTTACATAATCTAAACATTGTTGTCAAATTTTGTCAACAAATTTATTTTTATTTATACCTTGGCAACGAATTATAGAGGTGTAGAGTAGGTAAATGCGAAAGGTAATATTGCAACAGCACATCAAATTACTTCACTAGTGAGGTAATATGTCAAATTACTTCACTCAAATGATAAGAATAATATAATTATTCTATCACTGGCATAGATAACCAAATTTACCTCGTTATTTAAAAAAACTTGCAATATTCGTTTTGATCGCATTTCGCGGGCTTTTTCGAACAAATTATGTGAATTACTGTTACGGGCAGCGCATAAAGTAATTAGCGATGCATAAGGGCGCAATGTATAAAGATATAATCGCATTATAAAAGAATTATAAAATTTTCTCTTTTCTCTGTCGTCAAATTAGCTCTGCCAATTTAGAATTTGAATATTATAAATTTGACGCAAGCGCAAAATGTCAATTTAAAAAATCCGATGTGGCCAACACATGACCTCTCGCCATATACTCTACTATTTTACTAAGTGTGTATGAAGGTACTTACTCACAAATATACCATTGTACTAGAAGGGAATTCGGGAATTGTAGTATTTATAATATTATTAAAGTTTATTATCACCTTATAAATACTAAATGACATTTCATATTTTCCATTTCAATTTGCCAAAAAGTCAAAAATTTATATGACATTAACACTCAAATATTTTATTTTTTGTTTTCATAGGTAGGCAGATAAATCAAAATTGTAAGAAATTTGTCTAAATTTTAACTTCTTGTAATTGGAAAATGATGGTAGATAGAAACGTTTTGAATACATATTGTAGACAGTAACATTTAGTATACAATGTTATTTAAAAAAATCCATTTAATTCAAAATTTTTGAGGATATTCCAGAAAATCTCTTCAGATCTTCAAGGAACTACCACTTCCGGTTGCACGATCAACACCAAAATCCGAGGGGGTAACCACTTCCCAAAATTTTGTACACCAGATTTCCTGTACGTCGTATTTCCTGTGGAATACCCGTATTTCCTGTGGAATACCTGTATTTCCTACGGAATACCTGTACTACCTATGGAATACCTCGAGAATACCTGTATTACCTATGGAATACCTGTATTTCCTATGGCATACCTGTATTTCCTGTGGAATACCTGTACTTCCTATACCTATGTATTTATTCTGAAATAGCTGTTAAATTCTAAAAATGTGAGTTATAGTCTAGTTTCTCATATAAAATCTAATTTATAACTTATTTTATTTTTTATTTTTGATGGTAACCAACCTACAGGATTTTAACTCCCACTTACAGGATGGTAGATGTTATTATAGTGAAATCCAACCACTCGGACCAACATAATCTTTTATCCATTTTTGATAATTTTTGAGAGATTCGCATTTTCTTCTGTTAAATTTGCATCTAACATATGATTAGTTGGTAATAAAGCACACGATCCTTAATCTCTATCAGAATCAGAATTACAATCCTCGGAATTCGTAGTACTTTTTTTTATAGTGTCTTTTGCATTGCGATGTTTTATTGTTAAAATAGTTTCCTTAAGAGTGTCGTTTACCTAAATGACCAAAACATGCTTCGCACAAGTTTGTGATTTATTTAACAACAAACCACGTAATAATAAAAAAAATCGCTTCTACCAGACCATTTTTTCATGTCTGATTTATCGAAGACTACGCCTTATGAAACAAAATGTGTTTATTTAAACAAGTACCAATATTTACAAACTACAGACTGGCGAAGGGCTTGTGTTCCAATCTATCTTACAATATTTCATTTGATACAACGCCAGAAACCATGGCCGAAAGAATACATAATGTCGGACACTGCGCATCTTTGGGCGTGACTACGTGACGTCACTTAGAGCCTAGCCACCGAGCGCGCATTTCAATTATACTGTGAGCTCTAAGTGACGTCATGCGCGGTTTGGACGTGTTTATGAAGCCGGACTGTTCGACCTTACGTATTCTTTCGGCCATGGCCAGAAGCATTATGTTTTGTTTTCTTTTATATAACACAGGAGGTAGACTGACAAGTTTTGTTCAGGAATAAGTTCAGAATTTATAATGAAACTTATAATAAATAAATTATTTTGATACCTGTTAATTGCATTCTATATTCAATCAAGAGGTTTCATTATAGGAACATAATTCTACGTGGTTTCGTACGTCGTGATAGGTTCTCGACCATGTGCTAAATCCGAAAATAATATGAAATTGAAAGTAAAATATTGTTTAAATTCTTCGAACCAAAATATATATTTCTAGTAATTGATTCAATATTATGCTTCCCCATCTGGCTACAAGCTGTAAGCAAGTAACTGATTGTTGACAACAATGCATTAATTCTCAGTTGACTTTACATTTCCCTTAATAGAGGAAATCTGTTATTTCATTGTTTAAACAGTTTTTACATAATGTATAAATTAAAATCGGTATAGGTATTAATAAAATTTAACAAAAATAAAACAAATTGTTAGAATATTGTTGCTTCTAGATTTCTACTAAATAGGTGTAGGCAGTAGGAATAAATTGTTTAAATTGAAGTGTAGGTACACTAAATATTACTTAGGTACCCATTATTGTGATTTCAAATAGATTAACGTCAATTTGCGAATAAACCTTTCAACACTTATATTTTGAACTAGAAAGCTCACTTCACAATGTTACTTATAAACAGAAGGTAGGTAAGCAGTTTGGAAGAGAACAATCGTTCATGTACGTACGTTTTCGACATTTTTCGTTATATTATTACTATCGATATTGCATTGGAATACCCGTGGATTACCTGTACTTCCTGTGGATTACCTGTACTTCCTGTGGACTACCTGTACTTCCCGTGGAATACCTGTATTTCCTATGGAATACCTGTACTTCCTATGGAATACCTGTAATTCCTATGGAATACCTGTAATACCTGTAGGAATTCCCCAACTATGTACACCATAATATCTCAGTAGTTACCCCCTCGCCAAAATCTAATCAGATCTAATCTAGTGTGTCATTATATTGTATACAAAATTTCATTTTATTCAGTGGTATTTGAGTTATCGTACCTCCAACATCCATCCTGACACACACACAGACACACACACACACACACACACACACACACACAGACATCATCGCGAAATTATCAAAATCGTGTTCTAGGGACCTCAAAACGTGCTTATCCATTGAAAACTCACTATCGAAATTTTAGCATGATTACAATACCTCTCTTACCAGATATGAGTGGCGAGAGGTAAAAAGGAAAATAGCGCATAGCAAGGACTATCTATTAAATAATAAATAAATAAATAAGGGAAGGCTAATGTCAATCTTCTTAACTATAATAATTACTATGATTACTGTTGAATAAAAGAACCTCTAAAAATAATATTTGCGGAGCAAAAGAGCGCAATGAATTTGAATAAAATGAAATTTTGCTGTCAAGTTAGCCCTTCCTAATTGGATTATTAATAAAATCAAACGTACCTATACAAGCGCAAAAATTTATATTTATACTATCCAAATAATGAAGAAAATTTTATATAATTTTTTTTAAAGAAAAGGCTAGTGCTAGTGTCAACTTAGCCTTTCCAAACTTTTTATTTTCTGAATTACGGTCAATTTATAGCAGCGCAAAAATTATGTTTAAATTATTTTATATAAATATTTAAATGGGACAGTCAACTTGACTTGGACATTAAAAATTAAAAGACACTTTCAAAATTTTTGTTATACGGCATAATTCAGTACAAAACAATCAAGAAATTAATTTTTTTAAATTATAACTTTGAGGCATGTCATTGACTTCTCATAATTTAACTTTAAATATCTCGTATACGGGTTGAGCACAAAATATTTTTATTGCTGCACAATTCAGCACAAAACGAGCACAATATAACAGTAAAAAATTATTTAAAAATAATTAAGTTGAGGGGGGCTGATCATGTCAATGGCATCCATATTTCTATGCTCTTTTTTAACCTTATATGAGAAGCACAAAATTTTTGTTATACAGCACATAACCAGCACAAAATAATAGCGACGAGAAAGTTTTAAAAAGTTGAGGTGAGGGGGCTGACCATGTCACTGGCCCCTCCTATTAAGATACACTTTCTACACTTACTAGAAGGGGCACAAAAATTTTATTATACGGCACAATTCAGCACAAAACGAGCACAAAACAATTGTGATATAAAATTTTTAAAAATTATAACTTGGGGAGGCTGAGCATGTCATTGGCCCCTCATAATTTAACTTTGAATATCTCGTGAAAGGATTGAGCACAAAATATTTTTATTGCAGCACAATTCAGCACAAAACGAGCACAAATCATCCATATAATAAAATCAGTAATATATTTACTTGGGGGGGGGGGGGGGTTTTGACATGAACCTCGGCAAACTTCACATATCACAAACGTTTGCCTAGTTTGCCATGTAATGTGTAGCCGGCATTAGCCTTAATAGTGTATAAAAATTAAAATTTCTACATAATGCATTGACTCCGTAATGAAATATTTCCTACGTTCATAAATTTTTTTGCTCAAGTACCCAGTATAGTTAAATTTTGTTACTCTCTGAATCAGCTTGTATATTATAAAATTAATTTTAGGCTATTTGGTAATTACACATTTTATATTATATATTATATTATATGTGTGTGTGTGTATTTAGAATAAATATACATAATATAAAATGTATAATTACCAAATATCCTAAAATTAATTTTATAATATACAAGCTGATTCAGAGAGTAACAAAATTTAACTATACTGGGTACTTGAGCAAACAAATTTATGAACGTAGGAACGTAGGAAATATTTCATTACGGAGTCAATGCTTTATGTAGAAATTTTAATTTTTATACACTATTAAGGCTAAGTCAAGTGAGACCTTCCACTAAAATATTTTTATAAAAAAATATTAGTCTAGTTTGCACTTTCTTGTGCCACCAATAATTTTTTTGCGCTGATCGAATTTAGCCATAATTTAGATTTAGAGGCACTAGGATTTAATGAGTTTTGAAATTAAATAATTAAAATTTAATACGATTTGAACTGAAAAATTTTAAAAGGTAGGTATGTAATAAAACCTTTAAAAATATTTAATATACACAAACAAAAGAAACTAAATTTAATTATGTATGAATAAAAAAAATCTTTGAATAATTTTGGCAAATATTATTATTATACTCTTAAGCTTACTTCTGCTTCGTTGAACATAATATGAAAATATTTTTGCAGACTTCGCGCCTAGTTTCAGCCATCGCTGCTGTCGTACTACAGTCTGGAAAAGGCTAGATACTTTTGGCCCTTCGCATACAAATATTATTGAGTCACATTATTAAACTGTAAATGCACGCCTAGCCTCCGACAACAATGACGTTACCAAATTTACCATTAACCTCTAAGTAAAGTAGGTACCTATTATTTTTAAAAAGCCTTTCGCGCACTTTTTCAAAAAAAATTATGTCAACTTCTGCTAAATTACAGCAGCGCAATTTATTTAGATTTAATTGCAATATAAGAGAACTTTTATTTTTATTTTTTTCCCTGCTAATTTAGAATTTAAATAAAATAAATTTGAGGCAAACGCAAAATGTAATTTTAAGAGAGCAACATAGCGCATATAAAAGCACTATCTATTTAATAATGAAAACTGTGAAATAGCTTAAAGGGAAGGCTATGTCAATTTGGTCCTTCCAAATTAATTACTTTGATTACTGCTGAATTAGAGCAGCTTAAAAAATATATTTATGCACGGTCGTATCATAATTTGTCAATTATACTACACGAATTTCTGTGACATAAACGTCATTTTATAGCCCGTGGGACTGTTTATAGCGCAGTGCGCCATAATGAAACGTCATATCATCATAATGAAAACAGTTAAAATTTTCAATTATTCTCATGTAAACTACTAATATAATTCTATAAATAATCATTTTCTGTAATTATTAATACATTTTTAAAGTTAAATACCATCATTTTTACTTACATTTAACATAAATTATCTTATTTAATTCGAAAATGACAACTTTGACATTTGGATTTATGTTTATTTTCGGAATGTTTTTGGTATCTTAGCAACAGTTCAAGAATTTATGAATTTTTGGTTCTTTGAACTATTTGGACAGTTAAAATTAATAAATTTATTTAATATAAAATCTTCGACCGTGCATAAAGTTGTGTATGTAATGTACCACGGGCGTAACTTGCTTTTATGGCCTTTGACGTGTTTTTAACCCTCGGCTGAGTCGTTTTGGTTGTGTTTTTAACAATAAAAATATACTTCCTAAATACCATTCGAGATTAGTATATTACAATATACAAGTGAAGAAAATAAGAATTTCGCTCACGCATGTGGCAGTTTTGTGCGCGAGGCGCAGCCGAGTCTGCAAAAGCACACAAAGTGAGCGAATTCGTTTCTTCACAAGTGCTGTATAGCGTTTTGTTCAATCCTACGAGTAGAATATTATTTAAACATTTAAACTTGCATGAAGTTTGAAGTAACAAAGGCGGCGGGTTGCGTTGTTATGATTCATGTAAATAAAAACAATCGCAATTATCAACAAAAATAAAAATAGTTCATTTATGTCACAGTCTGGGAAATCATTTATAAATAAGAACTGTGAAAATATTGCACAATAAAACGTTGTCACTGTACTGTGTAAGAAGACATAATTTAAAGAGGCTTATGCTGGTACGTTTAATCTGTTGCCTAAAAATCGAAAGAAAGGTATTTAAATAAGATAGAAAAATTCCGTCAGTGGATGCAGTCAAAATTGATTGGGAAGTATGCACCCTCTTCATTATGGTTACACATATTCAATAAAAGATGTAAAGAAGTTTGTAAATGAAGTTCTAGATGAGGTTTGTTTGTTTTATCAGTTTTCAGTTAGTCTAAATGTCATTGTTATCAATAAATGTAAATTTTCATATAAATAAATAAATGTTATGAAATATATTGTAGTTCATTCTTTATTTCGTAATGAAAGGGCGAGTGGGCAAAAGTAATTACACCACTACTTTTGCCTACGTTGCCATAGGAATAACTGGAGTGAACAAAACAAACAGTTTCAAGCATTTTATCCAAGTAAGAAATAACATATTTCAATAGTAGGATTGAACAAAATAATTTTTTGAGAGAATTGTTGTCTATTCCACGGCAACTTATTGCAATTTCACTCCACAAAACATCACGAAAAATTGTCAGATGATGTTTTGTGTCGTTGCCGTGGAAACGACAAAACAATTCTCAAGAAATTATCATCTCTTATGGTATTACCCCTAAATATAATAATAATAATAACGATTTATTTTATTGCTATATAAAGCATTATTCATTTAAAATGAAAGGTCATAGTTTTATGGATGATATTAAGAAATTAGATATGTTCCAGATTTTTTCCTTTGATGGTTCGGCCAGTAGGTTATTGATAGGGTTAGACGTGCTATTACGAGAAGTGTGTTTGTCTATGTACCTACTGCGAACGGAACGAGGAGTTACATTATTATTAAAATACAAACTATGCAAGCGCACAAATTTATAATGAATAGCGCAATAGAGCGGAAACGAACAACTAACGAAATAATTATGAAAACTTAAAAATTTATACAAAAAGGTAAAGCTAATGTCAACATAACAATAATTGCTAACTTAATCTATAAATTATTGGCAATAAAGCGCAATACGAGCTCAAACTGGGCAAATATAACTTTTTTATAGACATATTTTTGTGAAAGAGCCGAATTGACTTTAGCCCACTATTAAATTTATAAGTTCTAAATTTATATATTTTGCATAAAATTTATTTTTACTTATATTGTTTTTGTTAAAGTTAAGTTTAAAAGACACGTACTCTTTTTTTGTACCTCCTGTAATTGGGTTAGCCTGTAGGATAGTGTAATTAAATAAATAAATAAATAATAGCCTATATTTATTTGTACTATACCTATAAGCAAACAAAATACCTTATGCGTTTGCATTAAAGTGTGTGTTCTACTTACAACAAAAACATAACCTCCGTAATACAGAGTTAAATAATTTTACAAAATATTTGATTACTCTATGTAATATAATCTATTATTTTAGTTTACATACACAACATGCATTATTAATAATTATTTCTCTTCATTATCCCATTTTATAATAGTAGCAGTAGGTAGGCATATTTAAAATATAACCAAGAATATAACTAATGAAAATAATTTCTAATCCCTTGAATAATAAATGGCGCTATCGTAGATGGCGCAGGAACGTGTTGGTACGGAAATGCGATTAGGCGAAAATACGGGTTGGTGTAAATACAAGTAGACGGAAATATGGGTTTACGTTAAAGCGAGTTGGCGAAATTACGGATTGGTGAAAATACAGTTTGACAACTCTACAAGTAGGGGACATAACTTTTTGGTAGAACAACGATTAGGTTAAATCTCGGTTGTCCAAATTACAATTTTACTAAATATGCATTTGACTAAAATATAGTTTGGACGAATTCCAGTTTGACTTTATTTCGAGTTGAGTTAATTTTTTTTTGACAAAATAGACATTGACTAAAATACGGTTTGGGAATATAATTTTTTACTAAATTACGGTTTGACTCAATAATATTTGGCGAAATTTGCGGATCCCATTGTCACAATCTCAAGTGCTGAATCAGAATATGTGGCTCTTTCATTCTGCATCACAGAGAATCTAGGACAAATGCTTTCAGAAATTCTGAATAAAGATATTTTTCCTGTAACAATTTACGAAGATAACCAGTCGTGCAGATGGCTTCAACATTGGAGTCAAAACGTACGAAACACATTGATGTTAAACATCATTTTGTGCGTGACTGTGTTGCGCAAAATAAAATTGCAATATATTCAAACAGAAAAACAAGTGGCTGGTATGTTTACGAAACCTCTAGCAAAAACTAAATTTTGTTATTTTAGAGATTGTCTAAACATTGTTAAACCAAAAATAAAAATTGTTTTCTTGTATCTAATTTTAAGATTTCTCATGTAATATAATTGTTAAATGGGTGTAAGTTTGAAATATTGAAGGGGAGTGTTGTTATTATGGCGCAATATTTAAATATATAAATAAACAGTGCCTCTATAATAAGTATTGATGGAAACCAGAACTAAAAATTTAAGTTGGTGCTCCTGACTACTTGTACAGCTGACTTCATCATTGTTTTTTGAATGGCTGTTTTTTGTATGAAACTGTGTTTTTCAACGGATTAATCTTTTTAATAAAGTGCCTTTATCCACTGCGTTATTTATCAAAACCCTCTCAAAACCACATATTCCACCATAATTATTTTTATTATTATATTATTATTTTAAATATAAGGAGGTTTCAACAGCTAAGGTTACTAACCTCCTGGTACAGTAAATTGTTTACATTACATTTGTTTCATTTTTTATATTACATTGTATAGTTGTATTGATTTAAGATAGTTGATCATATTTTTTGTTGTGTTGGGGTTGTTTTCTAAAGCATTTTTTTAGTGAATTAGGGATATTAAGTATTTGTCTTTGTTGTGCATATTTAGTACAATGTATGATGTGTTCTACTGTTGGTGTGTTGCATGTTTCACAATGTTTTTGTTGTGTTTTTTTAGTATGTGTTCATGTGTGTATTTTGTGTGTCAAATGCGCATTCTTATGAGGATTTTCAATTATTTGAATAAATTATTTACCAGTTTGTTTTCAAATAATTATTTTCTATCTACATAACCACAAAATTACCGCGTGTTTTCAATAATGGAAAGTAAAATAGATACAATTTTACAAAAATTACAAATCCTGGACAATATTAAGGAAGCTGTTGCAAAAATCAATAAGGACCTTTTGGCATATTCTGTTTCTGTAAATACAAATTCAGAAAAAATTGAGATTTTGGAGCAGAAACTTGAAGATCAGCAAAAAATTATAAATAACCTAGAAATATTAACTAAAAGAAATAATTTAATTCTCGTCGGATTAGAAGAGTTGGAAACATCTAATTCCAAACTTAATAACTACGTAGCAGAGTTCTTGACCGATAAACTAAAAATAACTGTTACAGTTGAAGATTTAGCTTATACTGTTAGACTGGGTAAGAAAAGAGAAAAATGCAGACCAGTATTAATTCAGTTTTATCTTACCCAAACTAGAAACATGGTATTCAATAGCAAAAAGTTACTTGTGGATACAAACTGGTATTTAAATCCCGATTTTACGAAAGAAGAGCAAACAGTTCGTAATGCACTATTGTCAGAGAAGAAAAAGCTGGAAGCGGAGGGTCATAAAGTAACTATTACTCGAGGCAAACTATTAATTTCCACTACAAATGGCACTCAAAATCCAAAGAGGGGCCGTGAACCTTCAGATGATGCACCTACAAAAACATCTCCAACGTCAAAAATAAGTAAGCCTAGCAGTGATCTCGTCGGTGAACAACTGGGTACTGCAGTTTCCACAATCAACATGCACACCCCTCAGTCTTTTTTAGGGTAGCCTCCATACCAATATCTGATGGTACTCCAGTCACGTCAGATATAGGTAAAACTCTAATTTTAAATATGAAAAATTTAAAAAGCAGTAATAGTAAGGTAGGTAACTTTAGCTAAGCATATTAGTAAAATAAACCGCATCTCTGTCTAGTATTTTGGAATGTAAATGGAATAAACTTTATTTAACTTAGATATTGATACTAAAACAAAAATACTAAACGGGGACGTGGTATGCTTATGCGAAACTTGGTTGAAGAATGAATTAGCTTTCCTTCCAAATTTTATGTATGATTACAGTATTTTTTGCTACAGTAATGCAATATCTTGTATTTGGTATATAAAGTGTTGATATTCAATATTTTGCTGTTATGGTTTATATATGTATAAGAATATTATATTTTGGAAAATTATGTGTATTATTTTATGGTTAGAAATTATTCTTGTTGTTGTCAATCATTTGTATGGGATGTTACTTCCCGAAGGCAAATAAACATATTATTATTATTATTATTCTTATGAGGATAATAATAATGATAAATCTTTTATTTCATTGACACATTATACATGTTTGGAAATCGTCATTTACAGTTTAAAAAATATATAAAAATATAAAATAGATATTTCTGATAGATCTCTTCTTCTTCTGCTGTTGGCCAGGTCTCTGTGGTTTCTTTGACTTGTTTCAATTTGTTATTTGCGCCCATTCTGTGTTCCATATTTCGATGGTTTTTGTTTTTATTATGGTTGATAAGTCACTTGGTGCTATATCAATCGCCTCTATGTTTTGCTGTTCACTGGCTTCTTTAGCTGTTGTGTCTGCTTCTTCGTTGCCGTTTATTCCTATATGTGACGGGATCCACTTTATAATTATGTCTTTCCTTTGGATTCGGATGGCTTCGTATATGTTGTCTTGTGTTTTTTGTATTATTTGACACTTGTTGTATTCGTTTTGTAGGCTTTGTATAGCGCTCAGTGAGTCTGTGCATATGACGTATTGTTTGTCTTCATTTGTGCTGTTTATAATATATTCTGTGGCTTTTAATGTGGCGTAAGTTTCTGCTGTATAATTACCAAGTAAGAAAAGAAACAGAACAGTACCATGGTGGAACAAACATTACAAACAGGCAGTAAAAGAAAACAATAAAGCCTTATATAAATACAGAAAAAACAAAAACCAAGAAAATCTTATCCTACTTAAAAAAACACAGGCACAAGTAAGAAGGACAATTCTGCAAAGCAAGAAAGAGTCATGGGAGAAGTTCGTACAAACCATCTATATTTTAATGGATTTGTAGGTGTTATCATCTGCACCCTACTTTGTCTTGATTTTTGGCTCCGTCAGTGAAGATGTATTTATATTGTTGGTAGTTTTATTTTATTTTGTTATACTCACTGTGGTAAAGCTCGCGTGGGGTATTATTTTTTGGGTATTTTGTTAGATCTAGGATATAGTGTGGTTGTGGAATTGTCTGTCCAGGGAGGGTATTTGTTATAGGATTTCTTAACTATTTTCGGTATTACAATGTGTAGTGTATTGAGATTTTGGTTGATTTGTTGTTGCAGGATTGTTCTATTTTTTTATTTGTATTTCTGTGTCGAAAAGTTTCGAATATGTTGGGATATCTGGGTTGCTAGCTAATTTAGTTATGTAGTTAAGTGTTAGACGTTGTCTTCTTAGTTTGAGTGGTGGTTCTCCCGCTTCTACAAGGATGCTGTTTATTGGGCTTGTCCTGAATGCTCCACTTGCCAGTCTGATTGCTGTGTTATGTATGGGGTCTAAAATTTTCAGCTTTGAGGGTTTTGCTGTTGTGTATGCAATACAGGCATAATCTAGTTTCGATCTTATTAGTGCTTTGTATACGTTTATAATTGAATTTCTATTTGCTCCCCATTTAAGATGCGCTATAGTTTTTATTATGTTTAATCGTGTCATACATTCCTTTTTTAAGTTGATTATGTGTGGTGTCCAGGTCATTTTTTGGTCGAACGTAACTCTTAAGAATCTAATGGAGTTTACAAATGTTATTTGTGTATTATTGATATTTAGCATATGGTGATGATGGTGTTTTCTTATTCTACAGAAGTGTATTGCTTGAGTTTTTTCACTTGAAAATTGGAAACCTGTTGTTTTGGCCCATTTCTCTATTTGCTTTATTCCTTTCTGTATGTTATCTTTGATTGAGTTTATGTTTTTACCTTTATAGTACATTACTATGCCATCAGCAAAGACAGATATATGAATGTTAGGTGATATGAAGGTGTTTAGTTTGTTCATGATTATAATGAATAAAGTTACACTTAGGATTTCTCCTTGAGGTATGCCGTTTATCTGTGTTCTCTTCTCTGATATAGCTCCATTGGTTTTTACCCTAAATTTACGATCTTGTAGGAAGTTTTTAATGTAGTTTATTATGTTGCCTTTCAGGTTATAATCTAGTAGGGTTTTTACTATGTAGTATTTCCATGCGGAGTCATATGCTTTATGTAAGTCGAAGAATATTGCTATTAAACGTTGTTTGTTTTTAAAAGCATTGTATATTTCATTCTCCAGGGATAGGATGTGGTCTACTGTGGAGCGGTTCTATCGAAAGCCGCTTTGAATGTTCGTTATGATGTTCTCTGATTCAAGGTGCCACATAAGTCTCTAGTTTATAATTTTTGCAGTATCTTACTTAAACAATTTGATAAGGATATAGGGCGATAGTTTTCAGGGTTTGTTTTATTTTTATTAGGTTTTAGTATCGGGATGGTGAATACTTCTCTCCATTTTTTAGGGTATTTGTTGGATTTCCATATGAAGTTATAAATATTGAGTAAGTATTGCAAGGATAGGTTAGGTGACAGATAATTATCAGGAAAGAGTTCCCTTCTGACTTCTTTGTGCTTGGGCGTTGAGCAGTACATCGATTCTGCCTCTGCGAAAGAGTTGTTGAAGGAAGCAGATCTACACGAACAATATGAAATTAAAACAAAATTTGAACATAAGCTACATCAATATATTACTCACGTGGAAGCCTCTATCCCTGATGTAATACACCCCGC
Source organism: Agonum fuliginosum (assembly GCA_947534325.1). Classification (NCBI taxonomy): domain Eukaryota; kingdom Metazoa; phylum Arthropoda; class Insecta; order Coleoptera; family Carabidae; genus Agonum; species Agonum fuliginosum. The sequence continues at coordinate 17,182,982 of OX384031.1, read as the reverse complement.
GTCAAAAAAAGGGCCCACCTGAAATTGTGAAAAAATCGACAAATTTCAAACCGCTATAACTCAGCGAGTTTTCGATGGATTTCGATGAACTTTCGATTCCAAGTAAATTCAAAGTGTCTACTTTAAAGGCATCCATTCATTTTTTGTTATAACTCCCTCTGCACCCCTGCAACCCCCTATGAAAAAAAAGTGTTTTCAGAGGAATTTTTTTAAAACTGATGATGTGCACGGACTAGAAATTTTTTGACCCGATCTACCTACATGACAATACAATTCAATCAATTCTCTGTAAATTTTTCCAAAAACGAAGATCCTACGATGATTGGATAAAAAGTTATGCGAGTTTGAAAATTAAGTTACGTCTGAATTGATCAACAAATGCCGAGTAATGACTCAAAAACCTCAAAATTCAACTTAATATTTAAACTCGCATAACTTTTTATCCAATCATCGTAGGAACTTCGTTTTTCGAAAAATTTACAGAGAATTGAATAAATTTTATTGTCATCTAGGCAGATCGCATCAAAAAAAATATTTTCTAGTCCGTGTACATCGTCAAAATTGAATTTTTTCCCCTGAAAACACTTTTTTTCATAGGAAGGTTGCAGGGGGGCAAAGGGGGTTATGTCAAAAATTGCATGCATCGTCTTGAACTAGACACTTAGATCTTTCTTTTTCTCAAGAGTACATCTGAATTGAGCAACAAATGCCGAGTAATGACTAAAAAACCTGAAAATGCAACTTAATTTTCAAACTCACATAACTTTTTATCCAATCATCGTAGAAACTTCGTTTTTCGAAAAATTTACAGAGAATTGATTGAATTTTATTGTTATGTAGGCAGATCGGGTCAAAATTTTTTTCCAGGCCGTGCACATAATCAAAGATGAAAATTTTTCCCCCTGAAAACACTTTTATTTCATAGGGAGGTTGCAGGGGTGCAAAGGGGGTTATAACAAAAATTGAATGAATGCTCTTAAAGTAGACACTTTGAACTTCCTTGGAGTTAAAAGTTCATTGAAATCCATCGAAAACTCGCTGAGTTATAGCGGTTTGAAATTTGTCAATTTTTTCTCAATTTCAGGTGGGCCCTTTTTTTTTGACGCGGAGTGTATTAACCGTCTCAACTGTGAAAGGGGGTTGTTGGAAATTCAATCTAGAACAAATCTTACAATCAAAATGTGTATAATATAATGTCACATTATAAATTATAAAAATAACGTAATTATAATTTATAATTATGTAATTTCTACTAAGACGCAGGTCAAGATCTGAGGACAGAATGTCGAATAGGTTACCTCCTTAAAATGCGTTTTTTTTAGGAGATTGTTTATTATGCTAAAATATGACCTAAAAAAGCAAAATTAGAGCGCGGAAGAATGTTTTATCAAGATTGTTTTAATAAAATGAATTTTTTTTAGATTAACCTCAAAATGTCAAACTAACTACAAATTGAGCAAAAATAGGTAACCTATTCGACACTTTAGCCAGATCGGATTTTGGCAATATAGAATGCAACTCAGTTATAGTTTTTAATTTTTACTCACCCACTACACTATGGTTCCTCGGAAGATGCAATAGTTGAGGATGTTGATGTTGGAACACTAAAAATAAAATTAATATTATAGTAATACATTAAAAATAATACTACATATATACTTACTCGTCAGAATAATTAGTGCTAGAATTAGAAACCTGGTGTCGTTTACTTTTCTTATTAGCGTATTTGCTGAAAATAAATTAGTATTTTGGATATTGCAACTGATTTGTAAATATATTATAAAATAAATATGTAATAAAACTGTAACACGCAACAATTATAATAGTGAATAAATCTGGCAAGAGATCATAAAAACATAAAGCCGTAGAAATAATTCTACAAAGTACAAAGAAAAACGCAATTACAAACGTAGAACTATCTTATTGGCCGAACAGTCTATCGCGAGCAATAATTATTGTAATGCACATGTGCAATAAAAAACACATTGCATCTTGTTGACGCTTTTGACACTGTTTCCGTGAAGGCGCGAATATTATGATTTTTGTATACGTATAATACGAAACAAAAAACAATGCGTTGTATTGTTGTATTTGGACTCATATCTAGACACTTTCCGTAACAAGAGAAGAAATGAATATTATGTTTTTATTGTTATGACATGAACTACAATCACATAACATACCTTTCGTTTATCTATACTAATATAATAAAGAGGAAATATTTGTTTGTTTGTTTGAATTGAATAGGCTCCGAAACTACTGGACCGATTTGAAAAATTCTTTCACCGTTGGGAAGCTACACTATCCCCGAGTGACATAGGCTATATTATAGTTTCAAAAAAATAATTGTTTCTTCTTATTACGAAAATGTACAGTGATTTGTCACTTAATTGAACAAAATGACAAACAGATTAGATAACCAGACATTTAATTAAACTACTATGTATTAGTTGTTGAATAGGAATTTCGAATTCAGTTGGTCTAGATGTTTTGAAACAGACAGTTGTGGATTGTTAGTATTAAGTTTTTTTTATATATTTGATGTTTATAACAATGTCAAATTGCATTGTTGTCGGCGGCTATCTAATTCAGAGTTTACTGCACCGATTGGGTTCAAATTTGGTATGGTAATAGCTTAAGATGTAACATATGACATGAGCACAATAAAATGGCGGTAACCGATTGGGTTTAAATTTCATTTCTCAGGGGTCGGTGGGGAGGGGGTGTTCAAGCGCGTTCAAATTTGGTACAGTAATAGCTAAGAATCTGTCTTGAAACATAGGTAGGTATATATTAAAATGTTAGTCCACCATCTTGAAATAAAATGGTGGCTAGCTAACTCAAAATGTACTGCACCGATTGGGTTCAAATTTGTAATGGTTATAACTTATGATCTAACTTATGACATGAGCATACTAAAATATCAGTCCGTCATCTTTAAACAAAATAGTGGTAACCGATTGGGTTCAAATTTGGTATGGTATCATGGACGTAGTTATAATTGCCACCATGTATTGTATGGCAATAACTTAGAATTCTTATAACGAGATTCCTTTAAATTCGAGTTGGAGGCGTAGCAACGCGAGCCGGGTTCGCTAGTAATGAATAAATATCAAGAAAAACTGTTACATTGAATGTGTTATCAATGAAGGGTAAAAACAATCTTATTTTTACTTACCCCGATGATATCAAATGTAAATCTCTTTTATTCTGTGACGTACGTCACTGTAATCTTTTACACTCTGCTCCCAACCGTGGTTTCCTGTTACCCTCGGGCGCCGTCTGTCAGTGCTGGTGGATGCCGAGCTGAGTGGTGGCTGCTCGGAGTAGCTCTGTGAAGAGATTTGTAGGGTTTCTTGGACAGGATGGCGAAAACAGTACATAGACTTGATACGTTTTATTAAATGAAATATTGTAGTTTATTATTATGATCGTAAGATAAAAATACATAAAAGAAAAATATAAAAAAATACTATCGTCGGTATGTTTCGAACCCTGTTCTAGAGTTTCGGAATCGGGGACGCTCGGGGACGCTAGCCGTGCGGCCGCGTGCGGCCACGCCGTTGTGTTAACTTTAGCGTTTGAAACTGAATGACTTGTTGAAATTTTCTGAAGGACCAATAAATTAAATGATTGAACTCTGATCAAATTTATGTTATTGTTGTGTTGTATTGTTGTATTCTGTGTTGATTTAAATTGTAAAAGAGGATCGGACCCCGGCTGTCTGTATGTGAAGCGAGCGTGCTAGCCGTTCAGCTATACGATCACTTGTGTTTGTGTGCGTGGTTCGGTGTATCGATTGAGCGTGTGCTACGGGAAGACGCCGCGGCACAACAAAGTCACTAAATTGGTGGGCCAGGAAGGCGCCGACCGCCTCAATAGTAACAGTAAACTGTGTGACACTTGGAAGACGCAAGTGTCGTGTAAATGATATTCTTCGGTGCAGGAAGACGCTGCACCTAGAAGTGTTGTGTAAAATAATGTATGTTGTGTGGTATTACTGTGTGTTTTCAAAAGGTAATGGACTGCCTCTGCCACGGGAAGACGCCGTAGTCAGAGGATGGTTGTACTGTAAAACAGATCAGGAAAGACGCTGATTGCTTTACAAGGATACTCGGAAGACGCGAGTAATGTGGAGAGGAGTTTTGAATGTTTCTTAGTGTTGTAGGAAGACGCTACAACAGTAAGATACTGAGACAGGACGCTTGGAAGACGCAAGCGAGGTTCTGATACTGAAATTGTACTCACCAGATATACTATACTGCTGCTGTAGGCTGGAACTGTTGAACTGTTTGGAAGACGCAAACAGATGAACTGTGTCTAAGTTGAAATTTTGTCCGGCTTTTATACTTGCTCGGTTCCCATAAGCGCAATGTTAAATAAAATTTCAAGTTCCAACGTTAAAATCAATTACTGTATTAGGGGTTCTGACGCGATTAATTAGCAGCAAAAATAGAAATAAAAATAAAAAGAATCTGTGGAGCTGGGATTCGAAACCTGTACCTCATATCTGGCCGTATCTGGTTGGAGAGGATCGTGACGTAGCCAACTGAGCTAAACTGACTGATGCTTCGTCACAATTCTTATAGCTCCTTTGCCGAATATTTAATTAATATCGTATTATAAATATAATGTAGATAATAATTATAGCAATACGAAAATGTGTAGTCCGAGAGCTTAGAATAAACACTCATTCATCCGGGCGAGTCCAACTTGTGAAAGTAGGTTATAATACAGTCAACATTTGTAGGTTGGGTAGTACAACTTCTACTATTGCTGCGCTGATTTGTGTTTTCTCTAAAACGCGCTGACTCTCTCTAACGTAGTATTTTGGCGTCATCGTGCAAATACACATACGCAATAATACTATCATTGTTGATTGCGGACAGTTTATTCAAGGGAAGAACGACCAATACTTTTTGCACTTTCGGGAGTAAAGTCTTCTTTAGTCTTTATTTTTAGGGAGTAAGATTATTTTATCCCGTTGTCAAAGATTTGAATGAATTATTCCTGTTGTGAAGTACCTAAATTCGATTTATTTAAAAATTTTGCTATTTGATATTTTACAATTTTATACGTACTAGAAGAATTTTAAAAAAATTGGTACGCATAATTTGACCGAATTTTATGTGCGACACACATTTTGATAGAAACTCTATTGAACTGAACTAAAATGCTCTAAGAAAATCTTTTCTAATATTTATTATTATTTAAATTCGTCATAAAAATGTACAATTTGTTCTTTTATTTTACACACATTTATCCTGACGATTCAGTTTTAAGGAATTTGACCTTGAACAACGTAAATTTTTCGTCTGTGGCGCTTTTTCTTATAGGTAATACAATTTATAATTATTGTAAATACATATCACCACCACTGAAAGGACCGCAAGATATCCGCCAACGCGCATTGAGCAAAATTTGTTTTAATTATTATACAAAACATTTTTATTTTCATATCCCTCTCCCAAAAGTTAGGTGAGGTAAAAATTTTTTGTTTTTGTTTCAGGATCAAATGCTTTTAACACCGCTTTATTTAGTGATTATTATCAATATGTTGACAGATATCGCAGCATCAAATTATTTCTATGCGCATTTTTTGAACCATTGCGGGTGCTATCCCATGCGTTTGGTTGAGCGTTTGCTTTGAAAAAAATAAATTTGTTATTTATATTTACATTAAATTTTATTGATTCACCACAGCAACAAATACTTTTACTGCCTAGGCATTAATAATAATTTTATTGCCTAGGCACTAAAAGTGACACTTCACAGACTGTCAGCTGTCAAGAATCGCTCAACGAAGGAATAGCAACCGAACCGTTCAACAAACGCGTATAGTAAGTAACAGTAACATAGTTTGATGGCGATATCTGTCAAAATATTGAAAATAATTACTAAATTAATAAATTTTTATTTTATTTATTTATTTTAAAAATATAGATTTACTGCCTAAGCTAGTTTCATAAGCCTATACTGCTCCTCGGCTATGAAACTCTAGCCCACAGAGGATTAAGAAGGAAAGAGACACAACTTAATGTATAAAAATAGCAGTGTCGACACGAGCGCACCACAACTGCCTGGAATGAACTAAAATGACAGGAGGCGTATTGTACCGGCATATTTAAATTAAATAGGTACCTACAGTACCTTTTAAACAAAAGCATGTTATCAAAATTTTCTTTTGTAAAAAGTTCCTAAAGAGAAAAATATTTCAAATAAAATTTTAAGAAAATGTAGCAATTCGCACTTTTATTTGAAATTTATTTTCGTTAAAATAATTTCTGAACTTTTTCAAAGACAAATTTTGATGACATGTTCTAGCTTAAAATGAAAATTACTATTAAAAATAAGTAGTATATTTTTTATATAACTAAAACTAAAATTTATTTGAAATAAGATATCACATTTTGATTACAATAATTAGGAACAAATAAATGTAGTACCTAACAGAAAAATAGTATAAAATGTATAAAATATATCGAACAAAAACATAATTACACAAAAAATTTGTTTATAGGAATGTCGTTAAGTACGTTTAGCTTTTTTAATTATTTTTGAATTCATATCATCAAAATATTTTCGAATAATTAAGAGAGAAGATTTTTAAAAATCTCTGTTTTAACTTCTTGTAAATGAATAAGACAAGAAGTATGAAAAGTAAAATCGAATTTTGTTTGTTACTGGTAGACAAAACCAATATCTTTTAATAAAAAATATATAATATCGTGCTAGAACCAGACACAAATTTCCTGATACATTTTTTAATCGCTTTTTATCGTCTACTTACTTATTCATAGTGAAAATATGATGCGGTTCTAAATTCTGTGACAATAAACAACTTTTACAATTTTCACAGTCTGAACTGAAAAAGGATTTAACTAAGTACCCAGCTTTTCTTTTCTTCATAACATATGTTTCATTTTTTAATCGCTTATTTTCTTTATACATTTTTAAATCTCTAGGTGTAAGATCTGCCAGTTTTCTAATTCGAATATCGGATAATGTGAATCTTTTTATTTGTCTTCGTTCTTTGAAATACAAATTTCTATCTTCTGAACTTTCAATATTGAACAACCGACGGCATGATTTTGGGGGTACAGTACTTCTACCGTTTAGTGGTGTTTCTGCTTTGGAATCAATGAAATTAGAAGGAGTAGGAGTAGATGATTTTGTTACTTTAAAAGGTAGAACCGATTCAGAGGATGTTCCGCCAAGCGGTTCATAATCTGGTACAGATAAGATATAGTAGTAGACTTTGTGACCATAGAAGTTGTAATTAATTAATTAATTGTAATGTTTCAGGAAGCGATCCATACTCTGGTAGTGTTCTAGTAGTTGAATTTAATATCGTTGGAATCAATTCGGAAGATATTTCAGGTTCATAATTTAGTATAGGAGACATAATTCGTTTTGAAGATGTTTCAGGAAACGATTTTAAATCAGCCAATGTTCTAGTAGTTGGAATTTGTCAGTGTAGGAATAATATTTCTATGCAATTTTTTTAGCGTACTTGTGAAGCAAGATAATATCAAAGTGATCTTCGCAAATATATAATTTTGTTGTCATTTTCTTGTAAATTTATAAATTGAAACCACTTATTCCGCGTGTCTTCTTTTTGGGGATATTTGAAGAAATGTTTATTGGAAGTATTTGTTTTGTAAGCATTGGCACAATCTGGCACTTGGCATTTATATTTTAACATGATTGGCGTTGACATTGTTCAGGCAGTTCAAAATCCTCTGAAATAATATAAAACTTATGCCTGTGGCACACCGGTCGAGGAGCATCGAGGACCATCGAGTAACTCCTCGATGAAACGAAAGAACGCACCCGTCCGCGATGGATTTCTATTTAATCGGTGACAAATACATCAAAGTTTTGCGCGAAATCAAATCCAAAGATACGTCTGAAATGAGATACATTCGTTTCATCGAGGAACAACTCGATGAAAATAGCGGCGCCCCTATTTTTCGTCGAGGACGGGGTGCGTTCTATCGTTTCATCGAGGAGTTACTCGATGGTCCTCGATGCTCCTCGGCCGGTGTGCCACAGGCATTAGACATTTAAATTATAATTATAGAGTTAAACTTACATCACATCATCAAATTGGCAAGTTGTTGAGTTCGGGGGCTATATATTTAAATTTAGTGCGTACCGCGTGCTTGGTGCTTACTCAACGCACGTGTTTGTGTTTGACTGTCAAACTTTCACAACATAAACAAAGGCGTAACGGTGCGTTTCTTTTACTAGATGAGAGTTACACACAAAAAACGTAGATTTTAGTTCTCCAGGCAGTTGTGGCGGCGCTGTTGCTAACAATTTAAAACCACATTTGAGTTTTATCCCCGTGCTCTAGCCTAATTTTTAACAAATAACTATTTTCCAAACAATCGCTCAACAAACGCATAGCAACCATTCAACAAACGCACATTATAGTAACATAATTTGATGGCGATACCTGTCAAAATATTGGAAATAATAATAAAATTAATATTAATTAATAACAATGAGCGAAACAATAATAATAAGTACATTTCAATAATCATAGTGTAGTCTAGTCAATTTACGGGTTTGGTTGTATAATTCCGGGCCACCACCAGATTTGGTCTAGTATAGGTTTTTTGGGTCGCTGAATCTAAATTTCGGAAAATCGCCCATGGGAAATGCGCGCTTCACCCTTAAATTAGCAAAAAAAAACACCCCTGAAAGGGAGTGTTTTTGCTATATTCTCACTGTGAGCCTTAATTTAGCCATAGTATTAGCCATAGTATAGGTTTTTTGGGTCCCTGAATCCAAATTTCAGGTCATTTTTTTATCGAAAATGCGCGCTTTACCCTTAAATTAGCAAAAACCACCCCTGAAAGGGGTGTTTTTGCTATATTCTATTTTTTTCTAATTTAAGGGCGAAGCGCGCATTTCCCATGAGTGATTTTCCGAAATTTGGATTTAGCGACCCAAAAAACATATACTATGACTAAATTAAGGCTCGCAGTCAGCATATAGCAAAAACACCCCCTGTCAGGGGTGTTTTTTTGCTAATTTAAGGGTGAAGTGCGCATTTCCCACGAGCGATTTTCCGAAATTTGGAACCTATACTAGACCAAATCTGGTGGTGGCCCGAAGTTATACAACCCCATCCCGTAAATTGACTGGACTAGTTGCTAGTTGTTATTGAATCATATTAGTTAAATGTGTGTCAATTGCAATAATTATACATGCATACATAAGTATGTCATCAAGTCTGTTTACCCTTATTGACTATATTATTTAAATCCACGACATTACATTGTACCTCAAGCACAATAAATAATACGCTAAAATATTTGCTAACCTTATACGAAATAATCATCGTCATAACATCTTGATACATAAAATAACTAGAAAAACTTTATATTGCCATATACATTTTTACATTATAATTTCTCTTTCTTCTGTATATTTCCGATAACAAATTGAATAAAGCATGGCACGGGTGAAAACATGATTTGGTGACAAATTTTAACACAGATGTAAAGTAGAGTTTACAAACCGAATCTTGGAAAATGAATCTAACACTATTGAGAAAAAAAACAACATATTTTATGGTTCTTCTATAGGAGCCTGATATTCCTTTTTGAATTACGATTTACTATCTTATGTACAGTACTAAGCTACACCACATATTTAAATATGATCAATATCTTACATCTGGTATAGCAGGAAAAAAAATAAATGTATGAAAAAAGTAGGTTTTTTGTATTTTAAATATTGTTCTTGAGATTTATTTTTAATCATTTTTATACATATTGTAAATAATATTACTAGAAATGTTTCCTATAAATAAGAACAATAACTTACATCTAGCATTGGAGTTATTTAAAAAATAAGATATGAAATGCTTTTTTAGATGGGTAAATTAACACAAATCGTTATAAAATATTTTTATTTACATTAAGTAATGATTTCTTATTGACTATGCATACAAAGAATACTAGTAAACATTGCACAATTTTAATAAAAAAATAAATAGACATAAATACGTTTTTCGTCTATTTTGAAATGCGCGCGTAGGGGTAATAGATTAATCATTTGGTACGGTATACCATCTGGAGCTGGACTGCTTTTACCTGGCGTATCGTTGAGTGCTTATGTTAGTTCTTTATATGTAATTGGTAGGTTTATTGGCTGGGTCGTATCATCTTCTGTTACCGTTAATAATAATTGTTCAGTGTTATTTTTTAACTGTATGAATTCAGGTGTGTACACACTGTCAGATGAGTTAGACTTGAAGGTATCGGCAAGGGTGTCTGCAATTTGAGTTGGATCTGTTATAATAGAGTTTCCATTTTTTAACATCGTTGTTTTGGGTATGGTTTTTCCAGATTTTATTCCACATGGTTTGTGGTGGTGTGTTTGTTGTAATGGTTTGTACGAACTTCTCCCATGACTCTTTCTTGCTTTGCAGAATTGTCCTTCTTACTTGTGCCTGTGTTTTTTTTAGTAGGATAAGATTTTCTTGGTTTTTGTTTTTTCTGTATTTATATAAGGCTTTATTGTTTTCTTTTACTGCCTGTTTGTAATGTTTGTTCCACCATGGTACTGTTCTGTTTCTTTTCTTACTTGGTAATTATACAATGCTTACGTTCGCTGCCTCTGTGAGGTGTTTGGTGAAGTAGTCTACTAATTCATCGATGTTACTATTTTCTGGGATTTCTTTGTTCTCTATAACTATAAGTGATTTTTCTTTGAACACTTTTAACCCAGTGTGCTTTTTGTAGGTTCCATCGTTCTTGGCTCATGTTGACTGTAGTAGTTGTTTGTGAGTAGGATGATATCAAGATTGGGAAATGGCCGTTATCAACTACTTACCAGTTGTAGTTGTATGTTTCCTGTATGACTGCAAAAGTGTGTATGTGCTCCGTCATTTAGTATGGTTAAGTCGTTATCGTTCATGATGTTTTCTATTATTTTTTCCCGTCTATCGGTGTTGTTTGATTCCCATAGTATGTTGTTTAAGTCTCCTGTTATAATAAAAGGCTTAGGTAGTTGTTTGCCTAGTGATTTTATTTCTTCTTTTTTTATGAATGGCGCAATAGAGCGCAAACGAACGACTATCGAAATAATTATGAAAATTTTAAAATTTACAAAAAGGTAGGGCAAGTGTCAACATAGCCCTGCCTAACTTATTCTCTAAATTATGGCAAAATTAGAGCAGCGCAAAAAATTATTGGTGGAGCAATAAAGCGCAATACGAGCGCAAACTAGACTAATATTTTTTTTATAGAAATATTTAAGTGGGGGCCAACTTGACTGAGCCCGTAAGGTTTAGCTTCAAAACAAGTTACAAGTTTAGGGTAAAATTAATAAAATAACAACTTTTTCGAGTTTCAAATATTTTTAATACATATGATAAACATAAAAAGTAAAGACTTTAAGACTAAAAATTGACAGAACTGTACATAAAGAGAGTTAAAAGTCTTTGTAAAAACGTTTTCTTTTGTTATCAAAGCTTCTTTTAGTGCTTTATCTCTTACAATCCCGGATATTTTCTCTTTTCAACATCCAGCAGTAATCAATCAATATTATTAGTTAGTATCAAAGTATACTAAAAAGACCATATTAGTTCATTTAAACTACTCTAAATATTCAAAAACCATGGTTTATAAAATTTGAAAAAAATCTCAAATATATAAAATTCAGATATAGATTGAGAGAAAACTATATGTGAGGGAATTTTTTCAATATTTTTCCCATGATCAGCGCAAAAAAATACTATAAAAATCATTTATTAATTATGCAACAATTTATCCATGACTACTGGGTGTATCATCCTCAAGTTTAGTTTTTAAATATAAAACTAGATTAGATTTGTTAAAATCTAAGGAAAAAGTTAATTACAATCAATATAAACAAAATAAAAGAGATAAAAGATTTAAGGAAGGGGATAGAGTATTGTGTAGAGACTATAGAAATCCAAATAGAAAAGTTTGGTTACAATGTGTTATTGATGAAGTGTTAGGAGATAGAGTTTATATGTGTAAATTAAGTAATAAAGAATTAGTTTGGAAAATAAATTTAGATCAAATAATAGAGGATAAGACTGATTTTACAACTGTAACTAAAGTAGAATCAATTGCACAGAACTATAATAATATTAGATAACCAATTGTTATACCATAGTTGTATTTAACAGAATTAAATAAGTTTAATAATACAAAAGAAAATAAAGCAGTTATTGAATCTGCTTTAGAGAAGGAAAATCCTAATATAATTATAACTACACTTACTTGAAGAACCGAATAGATTAATACCAAAATCTCCTGAATTAAATATACTGTGACGTCACCCGGGCCTTGTGCCGGGTGATGGTGTCCAAAACTGTATCCTCTCTCGTGCTACTTACTATGCTGTTCTCGGGCGCCTTCTGTAGTTCTGCTGGTGTAGGCACTGAAAGAGGATCTCGGGATTGCTGCAGTGGTTAGGGTCAGGGCGTTGAGAAAATAAAATGCACCATAAACGTAAAATGCAACAAAACCATAAACGAAGTTATGGTTTGTGATGACCAAGGTCTTATCAGACGGTATCAGAAAATCAGTAGCGCGGTTTTTCCACGAACCGGTAATTTTACCGGTAACCGGTAAAATTGCTTCAGGACGTCGAACAGTCGCCAGGTATAAGCCACGGCTGATGTCCGAATTGAATCGAACAAGAATTGCGATTTCGGATTCGAACCGGTAATCGGAGAGGGTTCCGGTAGGGTCCCCGGAAGTCAGGGAACCCGAATCTGTACTTAAATTTGAACCGGTAAATTTTTACCGGTTGTCAGTAGGCGATTCTGGAGGTGTCTATTAACTGCTAGGTAGACCAAAGCTGCCTCTAGGTCCACCCAGAAACCGTCTAATGCTGCAATTCTGTGAAAATTTGTAGTTGCTACAGACTTATAAAACTGTAAATATTAAACAAATTCGCAATGAAATCTATAATCATGAACTTTTTTGTACATGTCAACAAAAACATTGATGTGATTTTGTTCAATATTTAGATTTACAAATCTGTAAAACTTATAGATCTGCACAGAATCTCAGCATAAGTGAGTTTCGAAGCGAACCGGTAATATAACAAGAGTCTGAACTATAAATACTGAACCGGAAGTATAAACGTAGGAAAAGAAGGAAGAACTGAAATGTGAAAGAGGTCTGAATCGGTAAAGCGGTAAACTGTTAGCCGCCAGGTAAACCACGGCAACTATCAGTCGGCTGGAGGTGGTTGCTAACTACCAGGTAGCCACGATCGTTAGCTAGCACCAGGAAAAGGTAAATCGGCAACGGTAAAACGGTATCGGTACGGTGCGGGTTTCACACTTGACATCAGCACTCACTGATGTACCTAGTGAAATTACCGGTGAAGCAGTGTTGGCACACACTAACACTCAGCGTATACTCCTAAGGCACACACCTTATGTGGGAGCAGTGACGTTCGACGTGGAAGGCACACACCTTCTCGTAGGAGAGACAGCACTCACTGTCTCCAGCAGACGGCACACACCGTCTGACTTTACAACTGTTCCGGGCCGGCATTTATACCCGAATATTAATTGAAACTTAATTAGTTTGCCAATTATTGTTAAAAATGATCGTTTGAAATATAAAGTGAATAAAAATAAAAGATGAACTGACCCGGCTAAGATTTGAACACTACACACTACTAGAGAAATTCTTTATTGTTTTTAACATAATACATCATGAGGCAGCTATCAGCTGCGCTCTCAAAAACATAACATATTTATTAACAACATTCCTGGCTGTTTGCCTTACTATTGTATTTTAATATAAACATATTCTTAACTAAGATTTTGTAACAGTCGCTCCATTTGTTGTGTTATATTACTGTAAGTGGCAATTAAGGAAAGAATAATAAATTGTAAACATGTGACATAGACTCATGGAATTTTGTACAAAAGCATAAAGTCGGTTCTTATTTCATAGTTAATGTATTTTCAGTAAGTATACGGAAGTCGTAAATTTGTGTTGGATATCTGTTACCATGAAACTATGTCAAGTGTGGTCCCTTTCTGAGATTTGGGCAACATCTGCATTTTTAGGTCAGTTAGAAGCGTTCTTAGAAAAATGCACTTGTTCGTTAGAGCGTGAGATTTAGAGTAGGGGTTTGCAAGCCACCCTAGCCATCTCTCTCGTGGACCAATCAGTGTTGTATGTAAACTATAAGAAACCAATTATTGTGAAGTAAACTTAAGTTTGGGTCAGAGTGGGGAGGTAAGAAAAGTTATTAAATAGGATAATTATTCTTCCCTCTAGACCAGATCATAACAGATCACCAGATCATAATAGATCAAAAACCGATCGAGAGATCATATAAGTCCTCTGACACAGTTCGTTATTGATTGAGAGTTTATTTTGAGCTTTGATAATCTTTAAAACTCCCATTGTGTTTTAAACTTGTTAAATTCAATCTGTAGAGATAGTGTTTTTGAGTGCACACTCCAGCAAGGAATAGCAGCAGAGAAAGTGAGTAATTTTATTGTTTTATTGGTGTTCGCATTAAGGTGTTTATAGTTGAGTAACTTGTGCGTATTTGTTTATTGGTCGATTTTGAGAAAAGGTTAATTTGAGTAAAGCGTAATTGTATCTCTGTTGTATTTCTGTAATCTATAACGAATTGTGGACCCGGTTAGTTTTTAGTTACGTGTAACCTATCAAATGGGATTTATTTATAACTTGTAAATATATTGTTAACTTGTGTGGAAATCGGTTGTTGATTTACGTTTCTATTTTACCTTCATTTTGAGAATCCTCTGTGTTTAGCGAAGTGACAAACAGGTAGTAAACCAAGTAAGTAATAATAATTAATTACCGCTCTTCAACGTTATCTGTAACTACCAATAATTAAGTAGACTCCATATTCGGTAACTACACATTTTTGGTAACGCGCGTACTATATTCAATAGACCGCGCACCGTTACATTTTGGTGGCAGCTAAAATTCTCTTACCAGTGTCTTTAGATATTAATAAATATCCCGTTACATTTTGGTGGCAGCTAAAAACCCTCTTACCAGTGCCTTGAGATATTAATATACACCGTTACATTTTGGTGGCAGCTAAAAACCCTCTTACCAGTGCCTTGAGATATTAATATACACCGTTACATTTTGGTGGCAGCTAAAACTCTCTTACCAGTGTCTTCAGATATTAATAAATATTCCGTTACATTTTGGTGGCAGCTAAAACTCTCTTATCAGTACCCTGAGATATTAATAAATTACGTTACATTTTTAATAAATTAAATTTCAAAATGACGGGCGGTTCAGTCAGTTCTACACCTCAAGCAGCAGGTTTAAATCCTATTCAAGTTGGCGGATTCATAAGTCATATTCCCGTTTTCGATAATCAAAGTACGTTTGGCAGCCCAAGTATTGAAGAATATATTAGGCAATTAGAGCTATGTTCCACAGTAGGACATTGGAATGATATTGAAATAATTGTAGTAGCAAAATTAAAAATGTCTCCAAACGCGTATTCACTTATCCAATTCGATACAGCGTTTGATACTGATGTATGGGCGGATTTTAAAAAACTTTTATTCGGAAAATTCTCTCCAAAACTAAATTATATTACGATTTCGCAAATGTTCAGAACATGTAAACAGAAAGTAGGAGAAAATG
This sequence comes from Agonum fuliginosum, assembly GCA_947534325.1. Lineage (NCBI taxonomy): Eukaryota > Metazoa > Arthropoda > Insecta > Coleoptera > Carabidae > Agonum > Agonum fuliginosum. The sequence continues at coordinate 17,167,320 of OX384031.1, read as the reverse complement.
TGAACACATTTTTGTGCAGATTAAGATGCATAGGGAACCAGTTATTAGAATCATCAGGTTTAACAGATAAATCATTAATAGAAAAAGAAATGTTAGGGCAATTCATCCAAGGGTTATTACCTAAAGCGCAACGGGCGGTATTTCAGAGCGAACCGGAAACGTTAGACAAAGCAATTGAGGCGGCAAAGAAACATGAACGTATGGAAGAATTTTTCAAACAAGAGGAAGTTTTTAAAGTAAATTTGAAACCGGAGGTAAAGGAAACAAAAACTGAGGAAAAATCATGTCAAAATTGTAAAAATTGTAAGCCACAAGTTAACGAATGTGTTGGTCAAAATCAAAATCAAATGGAAAATATTAATGGGTTTAACGATCATAGAGGCAATTTTAACAATCACGGAAATAATCATAATCAAAGAAATAATTATAATGATGGAAACAATTATAATCACGGTAATTATTATAATCACGGTAATAATTATAATCACGGTAATAATTATCATCACGGTAATAATTATAATCAGGCAAACAATTATAATCAGGCAAACAATCATAATCACGGACACAATTATAATCATGGCAATAATTATAATTACGATCAAGGACAAAATTGTTGGGGTCCTTGTTGCAATTTTCAGCCCTCGCCAGCGCGTAATCAACACACGCACATGGGAAATTTTGGCAATAGAAATCAGCAACACAATTTTAATAGGCAACAGCAGCAAAGAAGTAATGCAGGAAATAAGGCAGTAAAATGTTATAAATGTAACAAATTTGGGCATACTTCTAGATTTTGCAATTTTAATCCTAACCCACCAAGAAATAATAATCAAAATAGAAATAACAGAGGTCACAGTCACACTCAATCTAGCTCAAGCTCAAATTCGAGCCATTTAAACTCACACCAGTCGGCCGTCAACGCCCCGAACGGTCAGACTCAATAAGAACAATAGAAAAAGTGCTAGCTTCAACAGTATCAAATATACACAATAAGAATTTTGTAACCTTCAAGGTTAATAATGCAAATTTGTCATTTTTAATTGATACCGGTGCTAGCATAAGTCTCATTAAACAAAGTTGTTTGAGGGGTACTAATATTTTTCCCCTAGATAATAATAGGTCAATAATAGGTGTCTCAGGTGAACCGCTTCCAGTGTTGGGTACAGTTAATTTAACATTAAATAATTTAGGGCATAAGCATGAATTTATTGCATGTAGTGACAATGTAGCGATTAATACAGATGGTATAATAGGGCTAGACTTTTTCAAAAAATTTCAAGCGTCGATTAATTATCGAGATAATACTTTAACAGTTGAAAAAGATCAAATTATCGCAGTTGTTCAGACTATGAGTGATAAAAATAATGTAGATTTTGTTGATGTTGAGGTTACGCAAAAACAAGAAACAGCAAACACAGAGAGTCATAAAAGTGTAAACTTAACGCAGAAACAAGTAGTTACTTCTGAGAATTGTAATGTTTTAGAAATTGATATTACTAATGAGAATGAGAATAATTATGTATCAGATATTAAAGATTTGTTTGCAGTCGACGAAGTACAGTCGACGTGTAAAGTAGAGGACACACTAAATGACAACGAACCGTCATTTACTGATGTAATTTTTGAGAAAAGTGAAGTCTTTAATAATGTTGAAACTGGAATCCACAACGTACAGTCGACCAGTAAAGTTGAAGACACAATAAATGACAACGAACCGTCGCTTATTGATGTTATTTGTGTTGATGATACATATTTTAGTAATGTTGAAAATGCACTATTTATTGACGACGAACAGTCATGTAGTGATGTAGTTATTAGTAAAGATTTATTAATTGACAACGTACCGTCCTTTAATAAAGATTTGGTTGTTGAGAAAGATGAAGTTGTGAATAAAATTGAGCAAGTAATTGATGACAACGTACCGTCAACAATTAATGATGTTAAAGACAGTAATATCAAAAGTTTAGTTATTTTAAAGGAGGAATTAGAAATTCCAGCTAGAAGTGAAATAGTATGCTTAGGCATACGAGAAGTAAATACTTGTAATGTTGATGTTTTATTTGAACCAATTGGATTACGTACTCATGGTGTTTGTGTTGCTCGTGTAATTGCTAAACCTGAAGGTTGGGAAATACCTATAAAGTTGATGAATGTTTCTGAAAAAACACTGCGCATAAATAAAAATACAATAGTTGGATATGAAAAAGTATTGCGTTATGATGAATGCCCTTCTGTAATTGCTAATGCAAGTGAAATTGATTTTAGAACTCAATTTGATTTAAGTCATTTATCTAGAGATAATAAACAAAGCGTTGAAAATTTGTTGTTAGAATATAAACATATTTTTATGGGTGAAGGCGTTAAATTAGGATGCACGTCTAGTATTAAGCATAGAATTATTACCGAGGATTGCCACCCTATTGCACAAGCCCCGTATCGTGTACCACATGCACAGAAAGAAGTACTTAACAAAGAAATAAATAAATTGTTAGAGGATGGGATCATATCTCATTCACAATCACCGTGGTCAGCACCAATAGTTCTCGTAAATAAACGTTTACCTGACGGTAGTGTTAAAGTTAGGCTTTGTGTAGATTATCGTAAATTAAATAAAATAACAAAGAAAGATTTTTTCCCGTTGCCAAATATTCAAGAAACGATAGAACAACTCGGAAATGCAAGTATTTTTACAACTTTAGATCTAGCCAGTGGCTATCACCAAGTCGGGGTTGATGAAAATGATATTGAAAAAACAGGTTTTAGTTCACCGTGGGGACATTATGAATGGAATAGAATGCCATTTGGCTTATCAAATAGCCCAAGCACGTGGCAGAGATTAATGTATGCAGTATTAAGTGGACTCACAGGCGAAAAATGTTATGTATATTTAGATGATATAATCATTTTCAGTAGAGACAATGTAGAAGAACATCTTGAACGACTTCGTGACGTATTTGTGAAGTTAAATGAGTATAATTTAAAATTAAAACCGAGTAAATGCAAATTCATGATGAGAAAAACTGCTTATTTAGGTCATATTATATCAGGAGAAGGTGTCAAACCAGATCCTAATAAAACAGAATCAGTTCGAAAATATCCAGTTCCTAAAAATGTAAAAGATGTGCGAGCTTTTCTCGGTCTTGTTAGTTTTTATAGGAGATTTATTGATAAATTCGCGCATACTGCAAAACCACTTTATCAATTACTTGAAAAAAATCATGCATTTGTTTGGCAAAAACAACACCAAGAAGCTTTCGAATTACTTAAAATGAATTTAATAACTAGTCCAATTCTGAAATATCCAGATTTTTCAAAAGAATTTATATTATCATCAGACGCCTCAGACCGCGCGTTAGGGGCCGTACTCAGTCAAAAGGTCGGTGACTTAGAACACCCCGTGGCGTTTGCGAGCAGAACTTTAAAGCCAGCTGAGACCCGATATAGTGTCATTGAAAGGGAATGTTTAGGAATTGTGTGGGCAGTAAATCAAGTTTTTAGATGTTATTTGTATGGAAAAAAATTTACTATTATTACTGATCACAGACCATTGAAATGGTTAATGACATTAAAAACACCGAATTCAAAACTTTCACGATGGGCTATGACATTACTTCAGTATGAATTTGATATTATACACAGACCTGGAAAATTAAATGGTAATGCAGATGCACTTTCTAGAATTACAATAAATTACATTGATGATCAATTTGAACCTATTTGGGACTTTGATAAAATTCGTGTTGAACAAGAGAAAGATTTAAATTTAGTAAAAATTATAGAAGAAACGAAACGCGATAAAAATAATAAATTTTATTTTGATGATAGAAGTTTATTATACCGATTAAGAGCAGAAAATGAGCGTCAAGATAGATTGGTGTCGCTCCGAAATCAATGACATACAAAATTATGCTCACGTATCATAGTTTACCACAAGCAGGTCACGTAGGTTATGAAAAAACTTTAAATAATATTAAACGTAGTTTCTTCTGGCATGGCATGAATAATGATATTAAGAATTTTACTAATAATTGTTTATCCTGTAATCAAAGAAAATCGTCACCACATAGGAAACCAGCGCCATTACAAAGATTTCAGGAAGTACTGAAACCATTCGAGCGCGTGTCAATGGACATTGTTGGACCACTAGAAACCAGTGATAAAGGAAATAAGTATGTATTAACTTTTCAGGACGAATTCACGCGATATCCGGAAGCGATTGCCCTGCCAAACATGAAAGCTGACACAGTCGCTAAAGCACTAGTGACAGAAATTATTGTAAGGCACGGCGCACCTAAACAATTATTAACAGATAGAGGCAGTAACTTCACATCTGAATTGTTTAAAAAGGTTTGTAAATTATTAAAAATTAATAAGCTTCAGACAACAGCGTATCACCCTCAGTGCAACGGTCGCATTGAGAGGTTCCATAGAACATTTAAGGATTGTTTATCACACTACGTAAGTAAAGATCAGCGAGATTGGGATACATGGATACCGTATGTGTTAATGGCTCTTAGAAGTACCACACACAGTGCTACAGGAGAGACGCCATTTTATTTACTACACGGCAGAGATTTTGAAGTGCCATTTGATGACATCACAGCACCGCAACGAGTCAGATATGATGTTGATGAAAATTATTGTTCTGAAATGAGTTTAAGATTAAATAATGTATACAAGACAGTCAATGAGAAATTAAAACAGACAGCAGAAAGACAAGAACGACAATTCAATAAGAAATCGGCACCTGTAACATTCAAAGTAGAAGATCATGTGTTTTTACGCGATGACGCAGATCATCCTGGATTATCAAGAAAATTAGCACGGCCTTGGATGGGTCCATTCCGTATTATTAAACAAACGACACCTGTTAATTTTGTTATTAAGAATTTGTCCACAGGGAAAGAGCAGGTAGTCCACGCAAATCGATTGAAGCCCTGCCCGCCAGCGATCGTAGAGGCCACAACAGAAAAACTGCAAGATGTCACAAATATTAATAAAAATAATACAAATTCTTATTTAAATAGAGAAATAATTCCAATAAGTGTAACTCCACCACATCTACGAAAAAGAAGAGAAGATGAAGTCGCTGAACCGAGCGACATACCTAATCAAAACCAGCAGGAGGAATTAAAGAAGAACCTCAAATTGAAAAGAAGGTCGAAAAACAGTACACAGCGCACGCACCCTTATTACACAAGGAGTTCAAAAGCACCGAAATAAGTCTTAAGTCATGAATGACTTAAAATCAGGATAAATATACAATTTTTATAATTTTAAATTAAGTTTAAATGCAATAATTGTTTGTTTATGTATTCAGGTCGAAGTTTTTAGCAGTGGTATGATTGACCGTTCTATGGCCGACATTCGCCATAGAGCTGGACAAAGGAGTGGTAGTTTTGAATGAATAAGAAACCCTTTCGACCGATGGATTGTGTCAACCGACACCAACGCAGGCGTGAATTGGAAGGTTTTTAACAAGTTTGCCGACACGCTAGGCATCGTGTCAGAAATGGAATTCGACAAGGGCACTAAAGCAGACAATATTAAAGAAATTATTAATCACTTGGTGAGTAAAAACTAAAAAGTCAGATATTATTTGTAGAAATGTCACTAATCAAAAAAATAACCCTTTATAAAACTAATAGGCATTTTTAGTTAATTAACATAATGGTAATGTTATGTGCATTCAATATGCATGGTAGTTAATGAATTGAAAATTAGAATGGAGCATGCACAGGTAGAAATAGCATGGGTTGAATGAAATAAGTAGTAAATATTAGTAGCAAGTGGACAAATACTGCTCGAAGATTTGTGTATGTACAGCCGAAGCAGTATCAGCTGAATACACCCGTCAGTTGTCCACTGAAGGCGGAGCACTACCCTCAATGCAGACAGACAGGAGACGATGGTAGCGGACCAGCCATCAACTCAAGAGGACTACGGCAACAGTCATCACCACAACGCAGTCGAGCTACTCCAAGAGGAAACCCCAGAGTCTGTCGCGATTGTGAAGTTTTTTTTTGTTTTTCGGACAACTTATAATCATTTGAGATTATAAGTTGCATCGTATTCGGGGAGGGATGTAACAGTCGCTCCATTTGTTGTGTTATATTACTGTAAGTGGCAATTAAGGAAAGAATAATAAATTGTAAACATGTGACATAGACTCATGGAATTTTGTACAAAAGCATAAAGTCGGTTCTTATTTCATAGTTAATGTATTTTCAGTAAGTATACGGAAGTCGTAAATTTGTGTTGGATATCTGTTACCATGAAACTATGTCAAGTGTGGTCCCTTTCTGAGATTTGGGCAACATCTGCATTTTTAGGTCAGTTAGAAGCGTTCTTAGAAAAATGCACTTGTTCGTTAGAGCGTGAGATTTAGAGTAGGGGTTTGCAAGCCACTCTAGCCATCTCTCTCGTGGACCAATCAGTGTTGTATGTAAACTATAAGAAACCAATTATTGTGAAGTAAACTTAAGTTTGGGTCAGAGTGGGGAGGTAAGAAAAGTTATTAAATAGGATAATTATTCTTCCCTCTAGACCAGATCATAACAGATCACCAGATCATAATAGATCAAAAACCGATCGAGAGATCATATAAGTCCTCTGACACAGTTCGTTATTGATTGAGAGTTTATTTTGAGCTTTGATAATCTTTAAAACTCCCATTGTGTTTTAAACTTGTTAAATTCAATCTGTAGAGATAGTGTTTTTGAGTGCACACTCCAGCAAGGAATAGCAGCAGAGAAAGTGAGTAATTTTATTGTTTTATTGGTGTTCGCATTAAGGTGTTTATAGTTGAGTAACTTGTGCGTATTTGTTTATTGGTCGATTTTGAGAAAAGGTTAATTTGAGTAAAGCGTAATTGTATCTCTGTTGTATTTCTGTAATCTATAACGAATTGTGGACCCGGTTAGTTTTTAGTTACGTGTAACCTATCAAATGGGATTTATTTATAACTTGTAAATATATTGTTAACTTGTGTGGAAATCGGTTGTTGATTTACGTTTCTATTTTACCTTCATTTTGAGAATCCTCTGTGTTTAGCGAAGTGACAAACAGGTAGTAAACCAAGTAAGTAATAATAATTAATTACCGCTCTTCAACGTTATCTGTAACTACCAATAATTAAGTAGACTCCATATTCGGTAACTACACATTTTTGGTAACGCGCGTACTATATTCAATAGACCGCGCACTGTTACAATTTTAACAATAGTGATTATGATTATATAACCTGCGTGTGTAAATAGTTATTTGTATCACAAGGCCAGAAACTGACCTTTTGCAAGAGCGAGTATTTTTGACACGCCGAGCCACAGGCGAGGCTTGCAAATTACGAGCACTAGCATAACAGTTTCTGGACGTGTAATACACAATATTTTATGTGCCGATTTCATTACAAAAATATAAAATAATTATACATAACCTAAAAAATTGTGCACTGAATACTTGCATTTGAGCTTAAAATATATTTATTTCAGTTTCTATTAACGATTTACGTCTAAAATTTGTCATAATCTTGTTAATTCTTGTATTCAACGCATAAAATAATGTAATAATAAGTAATGTCAAGATGCCAACCTATAACTTCCGGTTGTTTGCCGGCCTAGGGTGGCAACAAAGAGTTTCTGGCGGATTTTGAGATATGGAAAACTAGCGATGCCGACCGGAGGCATATAAAATTATTATGTGTACGTATTAAGTGTGTTGTGTAATTTTGGGGGAAAAACCCCTCTCTAAATATTATATATTGGCCTTTAGACTACGTTATAGACTATTCTAACCTAAGCTACAACAGTTTCATTTTTTAAATTTATTTTTGTTTTGTTTTCGTTTTATTAATTTATTTTCCATAATATATAATATGTATAATATATATTTTCTTATTGTGCTAAATTTGGCTATACTATACTTATGCTTATACTTACTACTAGTGAATGAATTTATTGTTGAATTTAGATTTACATGAACGATGAATGAATAATAGATGATACATAAAAGTGATTATGGCTCGGTACATATGCGAAAGCAAGACGGACGCCACTGGCACGCAGCAAGAATCTCAAATGCGATTTTAGAGATACGTATTTGGATTGTTGCGTGTACGCCAAGCAATCCGCCTTGATTCGCACACGACCTTACCACAGATAAACACGTCCAGATCGCCAGCCTATATGAGCGCGCATGAATCATAATTTCATCGTAGTACCCACGATTGACACAGATGTCAGCACTAAAATCGTGGAAACATGCAGCCGAATAATTCTTGAGCGTGATCGTCATTAACATGGGCCACTGAAGTAAACAGCGACAGCGAGCTAGCGAACAACGATTGTGCTATTGGGCTTTTGCGCGGTTTTAGTCGCTTGCGGAAAGTTGTTATATTTTTAAAATCAAATATATTAAATAAAAGAATAAATATGGTTACATAGTATAATATTTATTTAACACACAATAGGTAGGTATAATTGCAAAATATCATAACAATCGAAAAAATTTGAAAGAAACCATTTTATAATAATTATTATTATATATTATATGAAAATTTATTTGTTTTGTAGAACTCTCAGTTTATGTTTACGTTTTTTTGTTGTAGCGAGTAAGAAAAATGCGAAAATATAAAAGTAAAATAAAGTGCGTGCCGAGACACGACTTGTAGCGTGCAACAATGGACGGGAAAGGGTTGGACCTTCGACCATATATACTGATATAGACAAGTAATTCCCGGGGAAAAGAGATTTTGCCCCTATAAGTTGTGCTGCGAGTTGTGTTTGGTTATGAGTGTTATTCTTAATATTCTTCTTGTTTACACATGTGCTCATGTGATGTTGATGTTTTGACGTTTGTACATGTTAAGTTTGCTTAAAATTGATTTTATCGTGATTTTATTTATACTCTGGACTTTAAAAAAGGACTTTTAATATAACTAGTAGTGTTAAGTATTGTTAGTGTTAGTAGTAAGTGAAGAAAATGGTTCGTACCTGCGTTGCACCACATTTTGGTAAAAGATTTAAAAAAGATTCGGATATAACTTTTCACTTGTAAGTATTAAAGTTTACAAAAAATATTTTGCATTTGCATAACCTTATGTTAACTTTCAGATTTCCAACGGATCCAAACATGCGACAAAAATGGTTGAAGACAATGAAAATGGAAAACTATAAGTTGTCTAAATATTCCAGCCTCTGTTCAAGCCATTTTGACGAAAAATGTTTCATGAAAACGAATGTGAGACGAGTTTTAAGAAAAGTTGCTATACCTTTAATTAACAAAGACGTAAATGTGAAAACATTTCAGGATGTACTTCGTGCAAAGCTTAAGTATATGCATATCATTAAAAGTTGGTTGTTTAAGTAATTTAACAATTACTTTTCTTATTTTATAGAGTATCTGATGTTGAAATAAACAATGAACATGTACCATCAACTTCTGCATCTTTTCATGTGGAATTATCACCAATGAAACATGTTGATGTTGTAAATATTGAACCCTGTACAGAAAGTCCTCTAATTTGTGATGAACATCTGCAGGAAAGGTTCGTTTAATTTTATTTGAAATTAGGTTTCATATAAAAAAAATGAGCATAACAGTAAACATTCGTTATTTTTGTAATTTTAAAACTGATTTTGCTATTTACAGTGTAACTGCTGTTATAAAAGAAGATAATGAACCTGTGCCTTCAACTTCGGTTTTTTCTCAGATGGAATTATCACCCGTCAAACATATTGGAATTACAAATGTTAGTTCAAGTCCAGAGAGCCCTTTAATTTCTGCTAAACATCTGCAAAAAAAGTTCGTTATATCTATTTTAAATTGTAAAAGGAGAATTAATCATATTAAGTCTTATTTTTATGTAGATTAAAACTTCAAGATTCTCCAGGAAGAAAAAGTAATTCATCATCTAAATCAAGCGTATCAGTACAAATGTCTGGTATTCATTTATTGAGTTCCAGTCCTGTTAAGACTTCTTCTACGGCAACAGCATCTGAGGCTGAAGCTGAAATGAAACGCTTATCTGAGAAAATGATGTAAGTGATAATCGATAACGATGTACTATTTAATCTTTAATTTCAATATATTGTTTTGTTAATTGTCGTTTCGTTCTCGCACTACGTATTTAAATCTTTGTTTTAAGTATTTTTTCTTGTTACAATATTTGTAAAATATTTTTTTATATTTTTAGTAAACCTCACCCTCGGCGCATGAAACCTGTATATGTTGGTGATTGTTTGTCCGACGACTTGGTGTCATCGAGAAAAGCACGACGAAATTGGACAATAGCTAAAGGCTATATAAGGAAGCAGAAGCATACCATTAAAGTTCTGCAGCAGCAACGAAGAAGATTAAAAACTCGTATAACAACTCTCAAATCGTTAATGAAAGAACTCAAACAAAAATTTGATTTATCACAAAATGCTGAATCCACGCTCATGGTATGTATAACTAATATTTCCTGAATCTTGTTTTTAGCTTTTTCTTATTATTTTTTTGTTTTAGGCGTCACTACCAGACTCAGCAAGGAATTTGTGTGAGCGAATGTTACGTAGGCCTAAGAAAGAAAAATATTCGGCGGAATTAAGAAGTTTCGCAATAACTTTACATTTTTATTCAGCGAAAGCTTACAATTTCGTTAGGGAACAGTTTAACAAATCGCTACCACACCCATCAACCATTACTAAATTGTTTCAGTCAATAGATGGACAACCAGGCTTCACAAAAGAAGCAATTAACGCTTTATAATTAAAAGTTGCAGAAACAAATGCTAAGAGTCGAAAAGTTTTCTGTAATTTGGTATATGATGAAATGCATATACGCGCTCAAGAAATATGGAATGGGAAGGAGTTTAAGGGCCATGTCAATATCGGAACAACTTTTAGTGACCACGTTGAGATTGCGACTCAAGCATTAGTGTTCATGCTTGTTGCTGTGAACGGAAACTGGAAAATACCAATTGGATACTTTTTATTAAATGGGCTGCAAGCATCGGAAAAGGCAAATTTAATTAATCGAGCTTTGGAATTTATTGATGAAAGTGGCGTTCAAGTGTTGTCATTAACATTTGACGGTGCTCCTGTTAACATTACCTTTATTTCGGAATTAGGAGCTTCCTTGTCAAACCCATCTTTTCCCCATCCGGTGACAAAGAAACCTATATATATATATATATATATATATATATATATATATATATATATATATATATATATATATATATATATATATATATATATTATGTTAGACGCATGTCACATGCTAAAATTAATAAGAAACTGTTTGGCAAGTGTTAAGCAAATAAATCATGATGATGGTGGTTTAATTAGATGGAGTTACTTTGAAAATTTACACGATCTCCAAGAAACTGAAGGACTACATGCCGGTACAAAATTACGTAGTCGGCATATTAACTGGTATCAAGAAAAAATGCGTGTAAAGCTAGCAGCGCAAACGTTTAGCCGAAGTGTTGCTGATTCCTTCCAGTATGTCAACCAGGATTTACATTTGAAGAATTTTGAAAACTGTGAAGAAACTGCCAAATTTTGTCTTCTTATCAATGACATTTTTGACATTCTTAATAGTCGAAATTATTTCTGTAAATATATGTACAAAAAACCATTGGATGTACGAACATGCGAGTTCATTTTTTTAAAAATTGATGAATTTACAGAATACGTAAATAAATTGAAGATCGGTAGTGTTCCAGTGTTAGAAGGAAGAAGAAAAACTGGATTTGTAGGTTTTCTTATTACTTTAAATAGTATGAAAAATATATTTTACAATTACATAGCCTGCGAAAATCCAGAACTAAGTTTTCTATTAATGTATAAATTCAGCAAAGACCACCTCGACATATTTTTCAGCGCTATGAGAAGTAAGGGAGGTGTAAATAATAACCCAAACGCTATACAATTTGAATCTAGTTACAAAAGATTATTAAGTTATTATTACTGTAAAGGAATCAGCGTATGGTAATTGCATGGCACTGGATAGCACATCCATTTTATATGTCAGTAGTTCTAGTACAATATCAAGAACCCAAATGGGAGATAATTTATTGGAATCGGAAGAATTTAATACAATTGTTCTAGAAACAAATCGTGATTATACGCCATCAGAAGCATGGCATTTGACAACATACCAGCATGATGTTGTAGGGTATATTGCTGGATTTGTCATAAAACGGCTCATGAAAGGTTTAGCATGTAACGCCTGTGCTGAACTTTTACTTGTAAAGGAACCATTGTCGGCTCTACAGAAGAGAAAGGCGTATGGAAAACTTACAAATGCTTCAGAATTTGTTATTTCTATATGTAAAACTGGAGAAAAAAGTTATAGGCTGATGGAAGAAACATCCACTATACGACAAAAATATATCATTGAAAAGCTTATTATACAAGTTTTAAAGAATTTGCCTAATTTCATAATGAAAAATTTCGACCTAAACCATATGTTAGATGATGAAGTGACAAATAATCATTTTATTCAGTTAACGAAAGCCATTTTAAAACAATATTTTAATCTTCGAATCCACCATACAACGAAAAAAACTTCTGAGGTAAAAGAAAGGATTAGACACAAATACACAAAAATGGTTCATTTCAAGAATCAGTAGACCTAGAAAACAAAAATTAATTGGAAATAAAGAAATATCCAGGAATTACGTATTTTTTATTTTTCGTTCTTATGCATGGTGTTCGATCCAATGATATTATGATAATAATTATAATAGATCATTTATTCGATCTTAGTTACCAGCTAAATTCCACTTTAATTTCTGTTATTGATATTATTGCCGTTGAGTGGTTGTTATCCGTTAAATAAAATAAATAAATAAATAATTGTTTAATTTTTTACCTATTAATTTATAAATAATAAACAATATACCTAATGAACTTACAATCCTAAGTTTTTCAATTAATCAATAGAAAACTGTCATTTTTAACAATTACACATAATTTCACCATTAAATTGAATAATTAGGGAGCGATAAGCTTCAGGAATTCGTGTTTTATATTGCTACTAATTTATTTATTTCAAAATAAATTAGTAACAATATAAAACACATGGATTCCTGAAGTCGATCGCTCCCTAATAAATAAATATTGTTGTTACCCAAAATTCACTATTGCATATTAAAATGAATAGGTAGGTATCGTTGATATGCAATTATTATTTTATTTATTATATATTTTCACAAAAATGCTTATTATAATTTAAACTACAAATAATATTTAATACAAAGTTTCAGCTTCATAGAATATTATTTGAAAAATGTTTGTATTCAAATATTGCACCTCTTTTACGCAACCCGCAATACAAGTTATATGGGCACTATCTCCTGTCCCCGCACCGCAGATGTTGGCTTCAAAACAAAGCGCCCTCATTATTTGTCTATAAATGTATGGTCGAAGGGTTGGACACTCTTCACTCTCAGGAGCTGTTCTGAGAGACTTAACACAATAATGTCGCTCTTTGATGACGGAAGATGGGAAGAAACAGGTAGTAGGCCCACAAATAAGTTTAAGGAAATGCGTAAAGCTAATAAGTTGACGCCCTACGCAACAAAGAGTTAGAAATAAAGCAACAATGCGAGTTAGAATTAAACAAAGTGGCGCTGAATAAATGAAAAATGCAAGTGTGTAGTTATATAAAAAATTAAACAAGTGTAGTGTCAAAAGTGTTTGAACTAAATACTGAAAAGTGTAGCAGAATAGCAAACTATACAAGTGTAGTGCCAGAAGGGCTAAATAAACTATGCAGAATGGTGTAGGAATTGAAGTGATATCGCAAACACAGTACTTATACAATTTAATAATGAAATAAATTAAATCAGAGTACAACACATAAACCCAACGCATTAAACTTAAATATAGCGAAATAAATATTCCAAAAATACTTGCAAAAATAACTACAGCGAAAATTACTAAGCAATAAATAATTAATCAAGCAGAAAATATTACAGAGCAACAAATTGAATGTAATTAAATATACGTAATAGCTTTAATTATGTGATGCAGTGATACAAATAATAGTAATAATTTGATCGTACTTACGATAGAGCAGAATTACATAAGATAAAATATACTTAGCAACAATGGAACAATGATACATCGGTATACATCCAACAATAAAAAACCATGTGGTGTTGAAAATACAAAAATCCTTTTAAATAGCGGTTAAACGTTTAAGAAACGTGTTAGCTAAAAAGCAATAATTAACAAAATACGATGCACTGAGTAGTTGTAAAGCGTAAATATGTTAAATTATAAACTTTAGAAAAAGCGTGGCCATAAGAGGCAATAAATGCGGTATAAGACCGTTACTGGCAAGAGTTTGAGATAAACTGCCGCGAATAAAGAAATTTTACTAATTGGTTTGACACTAACAAAAGTAACTAAGATGCAAAAAAGTTCCTAATAATAACTTAAAACTAAAATGACGATCGGTAGATCGCGCTGGTGGTACCGTGGCCACAACACTCAGCTGCTGAGCACAGGGCCGTCTCGACAATCTATATTATTTGATTTAGTCTCCCAAATAGCTTCCTTACATAACTTGACTTTAATTAACAAATTTAACATATATTCTCTATGAGAAATACATTCTACACAATTAAACCATTCTGGGAATACATTATCAATTTCAGTTTTAATATTTTTAGACAATATTTTACTTACATTGTTTTCATGTTTACATTTTTAATAAATGTTTGTAAAATACTTTAACATTAATTGTGTGACATTTATAAAGTAATTCAAAAAATGATCAACTTGTAAATAACCTGCCCTGTCTGTTTCGCAATTTCCTTTTGACCATGGTTCGTCAAGTCTATGAACAATGATATTTTCTAAGTTGCATCTGAATTGTTGAGCAGAAGGATACATATTAAATCCACCTGCACCTCTTACTTTGCTAAAACAGTTTTCTATAGGGTCTTGATTAAATCTGTTTGTAAGGATATAGTTAATTCCAGCATCACTTAATTCTTCCCATATTTGTAATATACAATTAATTGTTTGTATTACACCAGAAAAACATGGAGGAATTTCGCGACTCTTTTTGTTACTTTTTGATCGAAAAATTTTCAGTTCTACAACTAAATTATTGTCTTTGCTGATTGCACAGCAAAATGGATTTGGCGATATTTTATTTTTACTATTTAGTATGTCGAATAAATAATTCATTTTATGAATAAAATTAGCAGTATCCATTGCACAAGCACTTTTTAAATTTTGACATGTAGATGCTGTTTTTATTGTAGAAGCTGTTCTGTTACTAAATATTTGAAGAGCAAGATGAGCAGACATTTTTTGAAAATTATTTGGGGAAAAATGAGTATCAGTTAAATGTACCATACTTCTTCCCATGTTTGACTGTTTATCAATAATATAAGTTTGATAAATATCATTCCATGCAACTAATTTTCCATCTACTGACATATTATTTTCCATCAATCTATTCCTTACACTTTTAAACAAATGTACAACATCAAATAAAAAGTTTTTTTTTGTTATCAACCATAAAGTATGGTTCGTCTGTTGTAACACCTTATTTTTTTGATAAACTTTAGTTAATAATAATAATCCTTGGTCATATAGAGTCCGTTCCAGCTAAGAAAGGGATCGCTACGTTATCAGGGATGCGTGAAGTAGTGACGTCACACCAGTGTCGTGCGTATTTTATTTGTCACTGTAGAAGTAATAGCTCTGACTTTTGATATCTTTTTTCGATGTATACTATATGACTACTATACTTACTAATATTAATTATTAGTATGAAAAATAAATTTTGTATAATCGAATAAAAGTTATGATCTCTTTGATTGAATTTAATTAATAAGATATTTTCAAAATGCAACTTAGGGTAAGTAGGTGTTCTTTTTTCTGTTATTTAGAAATAATAAATTCGTGTTCATATAGCTTTAATATCTCCAACTGAAATTTCTTCTAGCACTGGAAAATTCCTCGGTCTATTTTTCTTTAGTGAAGTAAATGAAGAGCTTGCACCTGTCTCTATATCATAGGATTGCTTCCCAAAACTTTGATACGTGTTTTTTGAAACACCTGTGGCTTCTGAACTTTTTTGCTGAAAATTATTATTTAGCTAACTTTTTCATGTTATAAATTCAGGTTTGTGCATAAATTTTTGCACATTATTTACTATTTTACGAGTAGGCTATGAACCACCATTCCCCGTACACCAAGTTTTTTTTTTCGACATTATAATAATGTTCGATTTTAGTTATAACAATTATCTACGCCACTGAACTGTTCGTTTCGCTACGAGTTGCTATGGTAACGGCCAACCGGACGAATTTTAGTTTCTGCGCATGTGACGTCGCGGTCCCTTTCTTAGCTGGAACGGACTCTACAACACCCATCATTCTAAATCCACATTGATTAACTATAGGTACTAATACATTTTTACTTCCTTGTACGGAGTAATAAGGAAGTATTGTAATCGCGAAAAAAATTTCGGTTCTCAGATTTTTACGGAAATATCCGTTTTGACCTTTTCTGAATCCATTATGACTAGTTTCGCCGTGACGTCTGTACGTACGTACGGGCGTACGTATGTATGTCGCATAACTCAAATTCGGTTAGACGTAGAAAGTTGAAATTTTGTATTTAGGACTGTTATAGCATCTAGTTGTGCACCTCCTATTTTTGGTTTCAATCTACAAACCGGAAGTAGTACTTTTTTCAAATATTTCGATAAATATTTAATTTAAGACAAATTTTTTTATTTTAAATGAAAGATTATGTGATTATTACCTACAATCGGTATTTTATAAATATTTTTGTATCTGGTATCATTTAAGAATAATTAAAGTATATATTTATAATTTAGTATTTCGGTATCTTGTAGTCCATGATCGATTAACATTTGTTACTATGTAAAATTTAAATGATTATGACATGACAGTGACAATAGTAAAATATGCTTTATATAGTTTAAATAAAATGACTAAAATATATTTGTGAGTATACTAGTATAATAAGTTAAAAGAATTTTTTATATTATTCTACATTTTAGTTATTAAGAAAAGTATGAACAAACAAGGCGTACAAGGAAGGCATGTGGTGTCCACGTCAGATTTTTTTAACAAAGTTTCCAGAACATTCGCTTTCACTGAATTATGTGATAAGAAATAAGAAAATGGAACTTTATAATTAGCTTTTATTCCTCGAATCATGAAAACCATTGATTGTGTACAAATATTTGGATATCTACCAAATTCTCCCAGATCTTCAAATCCCTCTATTATGTCCAAATATGGGCAGTATTGCAAACCCTTTTTTAATGATATTTCGTCAAAAATTAGTACACATAATTTATCTTCTTCTGAAAGAAATTGAGCTTTATATTCCAGTGATTTAATAATTTTTTCATTAAACCCAGGTACAAAATCAAAAATATTTGACCACAATTTAATTGTTGATTCACCGGGCAAATTAAACTTCTTATTATTTTTTAATTATTTATATCCACCTCGTGATTTTAGTTTCAATATTTGTGTCTATGAGTAAAAAATAATATGTGTAATATAATAAGTAAAAAGTCAAAATTTAGTACTATGTGCTCTCCGCTTCAAATGCGTTGTGTCGCCCAAACCCCAGTATCAGCTACGAATTCGTGCGGCGCAGCGCTAGACCTGTACATACATACATTTTCACATTCCTTGTACGCTGCAGCGTAGTGCTGGCAGCGCCATCTTTTAATTTTTAAGGAACTATTTCGGAGGAAGAAATTATTTACCATTACGCTGGCTATCTGTGACCTTACCTACACTCATGTTTATGACAATGCTAGCTTATTAACTAATAGATGAATGAATTATTTGAATTATTGATTATATTATATTAGTATTTACAAAGTTCTAGTTTTTATTACTTAATAAATAGATGTTTATGTAAGTATGTATTTAAAAGTGTGTAGTTTTATATGTTGTAGTTTTTAGTCCGGTCGCCAAATGAGAAAATCGGCTTGAACCTGGAAGTTGGGTACAACAAATATTTTATGATTGATTCTAGTAGTATTTGATATACTGAATCATAATATGACGGGTGCCAGACCGGCACCCCTGGGCAACTCCTGGAAATTCGAAAAAATCGCCCAAAAAATGGATTTTTTTGGTTATTTGCCAATAACTACTAAACGGTTAGTTCTACAGTTAAGATTGTCCAGTACATTTTTGTAGAGAACAAAATTTCCAAAAAAATTAAACTTTGAACTGCTCTCTTCGATTAACCGTTTCTGAGATACACGCGTTCAAATTTTGAAACTTGATTTTTTTTTACTTTTTTCATTATTTTTGTGTTTAATGACCTGTAACTTCTAAACAAATTAAAATTTTGATATTCGGTTTCTTTTATTAAATTCTGCAAAAAATTCTCTATAAGATAGATTGTATGAAATGTTTCTTGAAGGCCTTAGTTAAGCCAAAATTTTAAGATTTTCTTCGAGAGAAACTTGAATTTTTTTTACTTTTTTCATAATTTTTGTGTTTAATGACCTGTACTTTTTAAACAAATTAAAAATTTTATATCCGGTTTCTTTTATTAAATTCTGCAAGTAATTCTCTATAAGATAGATTGTATGAAATGTTTCTTGAAGGCCTTAGTTAAGCCAAAATTTTAAGATTATCTTCCAGAGAATATTGCATTTTTTTAGCTTTTTCATATTTTTTGTTTAATGACTTATAATTTATGAACTAAAGTTTTACTTTTTACTACGATTTAGCGGAGCTAAAGTTAGTCATTATTGTACGATTTCATAAAAAATAAACCCGAAGTCGATATCTTTATCCGTTCAGAAACTAGAATTGATTAAACACAAGGAACTATAAGAATTCTAAAATTTTATAATTTTCTCTTGGAAAAAATAATTAAATTTCGGCTTATTAAAGGCACTTTAAAAAAATTAATACTATGTATCTTACATGAAAATGTCTGAGGAATCCAATGCCCGAAACTGGAAGTCGATATCTTGAACCGTTCAGAAATTAAAGTTTATTAAACAAAAGAAACTTTTAAAATTCTAAAATTTTACAATTTTCTCTCGGAGAAAATAATTAAATTTCGGATTATTAGAGGCCTTTTAAAAAATATAGTACAATGTATCTTACATAAAAATTGTTTGCAGAATTTAATAAAAGAAACCGGATATCAAAATTTTAATTTGTTTAGAAATTACAGGTCACTAAACACAAAACTTATGAAAAAAGTAAAAAAAATTCAAGTTTCTCTCGAAGAAAATCTTAAAATTTTGGCTTAACTAAGGCCTTTAAGAAAAATTTCATACAATCTATCTTATAGAGAATTGTTTAAAAAATTTAATAAAAGAAACCGGATATCAAAATTTTAATTTGTTTAGAAGTTACAGGTCATTAAAAACAAAACCTATGAAAAAAGTTTAAAAAAATCAAGTTTCTCTCGAAGGAAATCTTAAAATTTTGGCTTAACTAAGGCTTTGAAGAAAAATTTCATACAATCTATCTTATAGAGAATTGATTGAAAAATTAAATAAAAGAAACCGGATATCAAAATTTTAATTTGTTTAGAAGTTACAGGTCATTAAACACAAAAATTATGAAAAAAGTAAAAAAATTCATGTTTCTCTCGAAGAAAATCTTAAAATTTTGGCTTAACTAAGGCTTTCAAAAAAAATTAAAATAATCTATCTTATAGAGAATTGTTTGCAGAATTTAATAAAAGAAACCAAATATCCAAATTTTAATTTGTTTAGTAGGTACAGGTCATTAAACACAAAAATAATTAAAAAAGTAAAAAAAATTCAAGTTTCAAAATTTGAACGCGTGTATCTCAGAAACGGTTAATCGAAGAGAGCAGTTTAAAGTTTCATTTTTTTGGAAATTTTGTTTTCTACAAAAATGCACTGGACAATCTTAACCGTAGAACTAACCGTTTAGTAGTTATTGGCAAATAACCAAAAAAATCCATTTTTTTGGGCGATTTTTTCGAATTTTTCGGAGTTGCCCAGGGGTGCCAGTCTGGCACCCGTCATATTATGATTCAGTATATCAAATACTACTAGAATCAATCATAAAATATTTGTTGTACCCAACTTCCAGGTTAGCTGGCTTGGCGACCGGACTATTTGGATGCTTTGTAAGAATGAGAATCCTGCGATTCCTTTATTATCTGGTGTGCATGATCTTAGAGTATAATTAAAGTCTTTAACAAATTTTAATAAATTATTTAGATTGATTTGATTATTGAGTTCACTGATTTCTGCACTTAGTTCGCTAATCACGTTTATAGAGTCCGTAGGCGGGGCACTAGGGGCTGTTTCTGTCACTAGCGGGCGGTGGTTGGGGATTAAGGGGTCATTGAGTGCGCTGTCGGGACCTCCTGGCGGTGCGTCAAGTCCAGGGATTTGCAGCTGGTGGTGGCGCAGATAGGTACTCTGCAGCTGGTTCTGGCTCTCCGGTGAGTTTAAGCATCATTCTTGGATTTTTCTTAGCTATAATATCCAGTTTCTTTACGTAGATTGGGCAGTTCTTAAAGTTTGCTGGGTACTCACCGCTGCAGTTGCAGCATTTTGCTTTGAGCGTGGCCTCCTTAATGCAGTCCTTTGTCAAGTGGCTGCCTTCACACTTGACACACCTCGGGTTCCTGTTGCAATTTGAAGTTGCGTGGACAAAATTTTTACAACGGTGGCATTTTTGTAAGTATTCGTTTGTTCATGTGTCGTTCCCACTGTGTTCTCGTGTGTAATAATAGCTTTACCTTTGCTTGCAGCTCTTTTAGTGCCACATGTGCCTCTAGTGCAGTCATTGAAGCGTTATTGCTCCGAATTTTTTTTACTGTGAACCGATTTGCATGAAAATTTTTAATTAGGCTCATCTTATCCTTAACTTCAAAAGTGAAAATGATCTGAACTCCGCACCCACCCTGGGGGTGGTTGCCACCCCTTCTCGGGGGTGTAATTTTTTTTACTGTGAACCGATTTGCATGAAAATTTTTAATTAGGCTCATCTTATCCTTAACTTCAAAAGTGAAAATGATCTGAACTCCGCACCCACCCTGGGGGTGGTTGCCACCCCTTCTCGAGGGTGTAATTTTTTTTTTCAAAATAACCTCGGATATCGATAGAAGGCCTAATTTTAAGAAAAAAATGTTCTTTAAAGTTTTTCAAAAAACTCAATACTTTTCAAGTTATTGGCAATTGAAAATTCGAAATTTTTTCACGTTTTTCATCGGTTTTTTGCAAATATCTCCAAAAATATGCATTTTAACGAAAATTTTATGATGAACAAAATTGTAGCAGGTAAAAACTGAACAAATCGGTTTTTTATAAAGTGTTCTAAGCGCAATATTAAGCGAGATATTAAAGATCAAAGCCGTTTTTTATTTGGTCTGAAATTTAATCGATGTATTCAATGCCATCTAGCGGCGAGCAGATACATATATGCATTCTAATGAAATAGGGTTTTGTAGTGCTTGAAATAAGCTTTAAAATGAGCACTGTTAAAAGTCTTTTGTACGTAAAATGAGTGTGCTGTAATGCAAATAAGACGAACATCTAATGGTTTTTTCTTTTAAATCAATGGGTTTCATAAGTGCCATTTCCACCAAAATTATAATTTATCGTATTCCGTCTAGAATTGACTTTAATATAAAGAGTTTGATGGATTCTAGCAGTTTGGCTGCTTTAGGACACATATTTTTCAAAAAAATTACGATTTTAAGAAAAAAAAATTTCGAATTTTTACAAAAACCACCTTCTTTTCATAATATCTCAAAAATGATGAAAGATACGTATAAAAGTATAATGATAAAAAATGTAGGTCTTTTTCTGACAAAATTTTTTTTTCTGTCACACAAAAATTGACAGAGATATGATTGTTTAATTTAAAGAGCGCGCGGCAGCGCAATAACAGTCTCTCGAGTCCTTTGAAACTTCATCGTTTTAAAATAAAAGGTTTTTCACTATATATTGTAATGAAAAAAATTGTAGCTATTTTAATTACCTTTAAAATGGTTTTTTATAAGTTGTGATAGCATCAAAATTGAAGGAGTTATGGTCAAAAAACTAATCGTATTTTTTCTACTTAGTAAACTGAAAATTTCGGAGTATATATATATATATATATATATATATATATATATATATATATATATATATATATATATATATATATATATATACATATTATGGACATATATTTTGGAAACGTAGGCATGAATACATACCAACGTTCATATATGTATATATAACACATTTGAATTAAGGTACTCGTAAGTATGTGTATTGCTCGGAGGGGCCAACCACGAAAAAGCCAGGTGATGTGCTGTGCGTGCTCCGTTTATTCGTTTCGAATTTCTTAAATATATATGCTATACAATGTGACCAGTATATTTCCGCCTGCAAAGGAATGAGCACGTGTTTAATGTAATATTTTAAATAGACACCCAATTTCAACAAATTTTGTTTAATAAAAAATGTAAGTACATGAAAAAACTGTTTTTTAAAAATTAGATCTTATTAAAATTGTGCCATAAAATTATATTATCGAAAAATCTAATGAAAATATAATCTTCTAGTAATTAGTAAACACCTATGGCGTTCGTACTTTTCAAAGAGCATAATAGCAGCAGTTGATCCAGTCTGCATCTTGTATCAGGTAATTTTATAAAATTGAATTTATATTGTAAATAAAGTAAATTGTTTAATTATTCATTGATTATCCCTGGTAGATTTTTAAGCTTATTGTCGTATTAATTTAATCAGTTTCTTTCAAATATTTAAGTGAGAAATGGATTAAATTGTCACCAAATTAACTGGTAGATTATGTAAAGTGCAATTTTTAATTCAGCACATTTTTTGGGGGTATTTTTTACATAAATATTTATTACTAATTAGTTCTGCCCTACATAAATAATATTTTAAGCAGTGGAACTCGTTTATATTCTACCAAGATTTTAATATATTATAATTCATACAATTTAATTTAAAAAATTAAAATTGACTTTAAGTGGCCACATAAATTTTAAATAAATCGTTATGAATAATTGCAATAAATTTATGGGTGTAAGTAGTATTATTATTAACATTACTTGTTTAATTTTAGTATTCATTATTTTATCCATTCCTGTTGGAATAATTGTGGAAGGAATAAGTTCTTTGCACGTGCATCGGTCAAGTTTTTATTTAAAATAATGCGTGCACAGTTTCGTATTTATATTGGTGAGTTACTTTTAAATGTTAAAAAAAGTGATGCATTAAGCTAAAAAACAAATATTGAAAAAATATATTCATTTTTCATTCGGAACTTTTTCTTAAATTTTTATTTTTAAATCAACATGGACGAACCTAGTACAAGCAGTAGCACTGATACTGAAGAAAAATTGTGTAAAATTTGCTTTTTAAATACGTCAGAAAAACTTGTGCTGGTGACTTCGAAGGGTAAAGACGGTTTAAAAGCAGCTTCAAAAGAAAGACATGATAAATTGTTTTCAAATATCGATAATTTAAAAACTGTGTACGTTCATCATACGTGTAGGAGTAGTTATGTACACAAGGGAAATATTCAATCTGGTGCAGTTTTAGACAACTTATAAGTTTATATCTTATTCAATAAATGGTGATTCCTTACTCTATAACTAAATTATTTTTAAATGTGTAATCATATATATTTACTGTTTTAATTTAGGGGTAGTTTTAAGGGTTGAAAAGCTTGAGAATATGATAATCATTTTCGAGAATGTGGAATAACATTTCAATCCTTTTCATTTCATCAAAAGAAATTTTTTTAAACAATTTTTTATCAAAGGGTTGTTTTTAAGGGTCGAAAGAGGGTTAAAAATTCGATAATTAAGATAGAGAACATAAAATATTATTTATTCTATACTTATATCTTTTTATGTCATACCAAAGTAATTTTTGTGATTTTTTCAATTTAGGGGTTGTTTGCAAGGGTTGTAAGGTTTTCAAGGGGTTAAAAATGATTTTATTATGACGTAATTGTGTTAGAAAATACTTTACAATTTCACTCCTTAATATTAAACACGTTTTCTAGCGATAAAATGGCTCAATGTCAATTTTTCCATTAAATGTCCAGTAGCCTTGTCATGGTTATAATGGGCCTAAGTTGCATCAAGTGGTGGTAGTAGGTTTCTATTTTTTTTTCTTGTATAGGATGTGACTGAGATGCAAAATCCAAGTTTTCGACCTCGGCAACCCTCCGGAACACTTTTGAATATCTCAAAAACTGCTAAATTTTTGCACTTTTTTCGGTTTCTTACCATTTTGACTATGAAGGAGCACGATTTCGACAAAAACCATTCTATACATTTTTAAACTAGATTAAATTGTCTACTATCTAAGACCAGAATGGGCTCGGTAGCCCTAATAGTTTCCGAGATACAGCTTTTCAAAGTTTGGTAAATTTTCCAAACTTGAGAATTTTAAGCTAGTTTTCATGATACACAAAAAACGGCTGTAACTTTCCAACGGATAAAAGTATCGCCGTCCGGTTTCAAGCATTCAATTCCACAGATTTTAATCTATTTACGATATAATTTTTATAATTTTCGAGACCCTAGTTTAGCCACAATCTTAAAATTTTTTTTTTTTAAATTGTGTTCATAACATAATAATAACATAATTTCTGAACGAATAATGATAGTGACTTCCGGTTTGCAGCACTGAATTCCTCGAACTTTTATCTATAAGATACATTGTGTCAAAAAATTTCAGTGGCCTTGGTTGAGCTGAAATTTAAAGTTTTTCCCCGAGAGAATAAAGTAAAAATTTTGTTTATTCTTTTGTTTATTGTGTTTAATTAACTATAATATCTGAACGAATAATGATATTGACTTCCGGTTTGCAGCACTGAATTCCTCGTACTTTTTTCTATAAGATACATTCTGTCAAAAATTTTCAATGGTTTTCCTTGAGCTGAAATTTAAAGTTCTTCCGCGAGAGAATATAGTAAAATTTTTGTAGAAGGGAAACGGTTGGTGTTTCAAATCTGTATATTTTGCCAAACTTTGAAAAGCTGTATCTCGGAAACTATTAGCGCAACCGAGCCCATTCTGGTCTTAGATTGTAGACAATTTAATCTAGTTTAAAAATGTATAAAATGGTTTTTGTCGAAATCGTGCTCCTTCATAGTCAAAATGGTAAGAATCCGAAAAAAGTGCAAAAATTTAGCAGTTTTTGAGATATTCAAAAGTGTTACGGAGGGTTGCCGAGGTCGAAAACTTGGATTTTGCATCTCAGTCACATCCTATACAAGAAAAAAAATAGAAACCTACTACCACCACTTGATCACTAAAAACAGCGGTCTGTGTCTGGTGCGCATGGTGTACACCTGACATTTGCACTTTCTGATGTTTGCATTTTCTGATACTTGCACTTTCTGTTAGATGCAATTTTCTGTGATTTGGGCTTTCTGTAAAATGTGCGTTCTGATGCTTCCACTTTCTGTAAGATGCACGTTCTGATGTTTAAGCTTTCTGAACAACGCGTTTTCTATTGTTTGCGCGTTCTGGCGTACAAATTTTCTGTAATTTGCGCTTTCTGATGCTTGTAATTTCTGTAGTTTGCGCTTTCTGTTGTTGCATATGCACCCCTTGGCTGTGTTCATGTTAGTTCTGCTACTCACCGCTAGAGGACTGTTGGTAACAGTGGTGTCTGTTGTAGCAACAGAAGTCCTGGTGTCTGGTATATTCTTACAGTTTCCTATAGGTGTTGGTGCTTGTGTGGATGTGCTAGCTACCGCTAGAGGGCTGTAGCTGTCCTTGCATTCTGTCTTACCAACTGTAGGTTTGGTGGCGTTTGGATCGGCTAGTATTTTAGTTTGTCTACTGGCCGCTAATGTAGATTGTGGCGACTGTATGTATTTTTGGATTAGATGTTCGCTAATTCCAAAAGTACGAAACAGTTTACATTGTTGTTCAAGCTTACGTTGCGAGAAGATTCCGCTACTAGCTGGTGTCGTATTTTAAGTTGTATTTTGGGTTTTCTTTTGCATTTGTTTTCCACTGTTTTCAGGGCTTACTTCTGCTTTTCTTTTGTTGCTTGCATTGTCACTTTCACAATTTTTATTAGATTTATCTTTTTTAATAAAAGTTATTTTTGACAGGTTAAGATCTAAAGTATTTGTTGTTGTTTTGACATGAGTTTCTATGTGAACTTGTGATTTATCACTATCACTATCTGTATCGGCCTCACTTTCACGTACATTTTTAGATTTATTGTTTTTGTGCTTGACAACACCTTTGTTTGTTTGCTTTTTGTATTTATTTACGCTTATGTTTTTATTAACATGCTTCTATTCAGTCTCTATCTTTTTTCTCACTACAGTATTCACTGTTCTAGACTTGGGGGGGCATGCCCACAAGCCCTTGTGTACGTGCACGGTCCCTTCGGAGGGTCTTCCGGAGAAACCGCCTTAAACACTGAAACAATAAGGACTACATTCACTAAACTTCACAAACACTTAGGTAACATAAGTTTTATTTTCACGCGAGCTAGATTAGCTGAATACGTCTATCTTCAATTAAGGCCGAAGTAGAACTGCAACCCAACACGCTACCTCTAAGCTATCTAGCTCCGTAACAGTTTTTGAATGCTGAGAGCCATAACTTCGTCACGTCAAAGACCTAAAAGAACGATTAATGCCTCGTTTTCATGTATCCGGAATCCGCAGATTTCTTGCGGAATAAAATGGCGGCCACGAATTCCATCTCCATATTCAACATAAATAAATATATATTTGAAGTTATAACAACTGACAGTTTAAACGTCAAAACTTGCGGAGCTTGCGGAGTTCCGCAGAAAGTTAAAAATAATTTAACTACTGACGGAAAATACATGAAAACGAGGCATAAACCAGTTGTACGGTTAAATTTATGAAGAGAGACAAATTAATTTAATCATTTAATTTAATTTAATCCCCTGACAAAAATTACTTACTGTTACGTATAGGTTATAATTAATAATAATACGATTTATTATAACACAATTTATTTAGTAAGAGAGTATGCTTGAATTCAATACATTTACAAAACAAAGTGGTGCTTTTACAACCATGAAACTAGTAATAATCTGCATGCTGCATTCTAGTAGTACCAACATAACATTTATACATAACACCTCCCTTTTTAGTTTATAATAACTTAGTTTTTTAATATAAGTGGAAGTCATTGAATCTAGACGGAACTTTCTTGACTCTTTGTTGTCTAATACTTTTTTTATGTCATCATGAAGCACCAAATTCACACCAAATAGTAGTGTATTCGAAGTTCAGATTAAAAAAAAGTTGTTCCGCTAACTTTACGTAAAGTTAGCAAAACATCCCATAGTTTTTAAAAAATGCGCGCACCAAATTTTTGGTTTTCACACCATATTAGCATCAAATTCACACCATATTCTGAGATATTTTTCAAGGTCAATTTCCAAAAGTGTTTTGCTAACTTTACTTACATCAAATATATGACATTCTATGGAATTAAACGGCATATTATCCGATACGACTGTTTGTGGAATTCCATGAATAGAAAATACTCTTTTAAATTTTGATATTATTTCAGACGATATTTTAGATCGCAATGGAAGTATTTCTAACCACTTTGAGTAATAGTCTATAATAATAAGATAATCTTTATTACCAAAAGTGCATATGTCTGTAGCAATTTTCTGAAACGGACATTCAGGAATTACATGACTTATCATTATTTCTTAGATATTGTTCGGTCTATATTTTTCACAAGTTTTGCAACTTAATATTAATTTGTCTAATTGCATGGTCATTCCCGGCCAATAATATAATTCTCTGGCTTTAGATTTAGTTTTATTTAAACCAAAATGACTTTCATGTAATAATTGCAATGTTTTATTTCGTAACTTGGAAGGTACAATTAAACGATTTTCATAGAATATTAAATTGTCTGATACGTGAATGTCATTTTTTAGTTTATAGTATTCTTTTACTTCAGGATGAACTAAATTAATGCTTTTAGGCCAACCTTTATAATAATAGTTTTTTATGATACATAATACTGAATCATTATCAGTTTCTGTTTCAAATATATCCCTATCCTTATCACTAATATTTAAATATTTACTAACAACATGTACAATTTCTAACATAGACTGATCATCTGTTACTTTATCTTTTAGGTAAGATCGTGATAACGTATCTGCGACAAACAATAATTTTCCAGGCATATATTGTACATCAAGATCATATTTATATTTTTATGTTTATATTTTTTCTCATAATAGATACAAGCGGTTTATGGTCAGTGTAAACTTTAACATTTTTTACATACATATTATGATGAAATTTTTTGGTTGGAAATACAATTCCGAGAAACTCTTTTTCAATTTGCGCATAGTTCTTTTCACATTCTGTAAGACATCGTTACGCGAAATATATCGGCCTACCATCTTGCAATAAACAACATCCTAAGCCTTCACAAGAAGCATCACAATGAACTACAATATTGCAATATTTATTTTCATTAAAGTTGGCTAGTACTGGTTCACTAGCTAGCTTTTCTTTTATCTTATTTAACGATTGTGTATGACCTGGTAACCATACAAATTCATTTGTTTCTTTTAATAATTCTCTTAAGTTTGCAGTGAGATCTGAGAGATTGGGTATAAAATTTCTAAAATAATTCACCAAACCTAACAATCTTTGTAGTTCTTTTTTAGATTTAGGGGTCTCTAATTCTGTAATTGCTTTTGTTCTTTCTGGATCTGGACTTACTCCATCTTTATTGAATCTATGACCCAGATATTTAACATCTGTGACCTTGTACTGAACTTTATTTTTATTGTACTTTACATTTAGTTGCCTTGCCCTATCTAATACCTACTTTATTTAAAATCTTATCGTGTTCTTCTATAGACTCTGCTGCTATCAGCAAGTCATCAAAGTATATAATTACACCTGTGATGTCACTAAAATTTCTCTGATTTATTTTTTGAAAATATTCGGGTGCTAAATTTAACCCAAATGGCATTCTAATAAATTTATAACATCCAAAAGGTGTGCTGAAAGTGCATAATTTAGAAGAGTTTGTTTCTAATTTTATCTGATAAAACCCATCCTTTAAGTCAAGAACACTAAAATATTTTTTATTTGACAATTTGTTGGACACATCTTCTGTAGACGGTATTAAAAAATGTTCTTTTTTTAATATTTCTATTTAAATCCTGCGGATGTAAGCATATTCTAAGTGTTTTATCTGGTTTTTCGATTACCACTAAATTACTAACCCATTCACTAGGCTCATCTACTTTTTCTATAATCTTACTTTCCTCTAACTCATCTAATTTAAATTTTAATCTAGTTTTAATTGCAAGAGGAACACGTCTAGGTGGTCTAGCTACGGGCTGTGCACCTTTTTTTAATTGAATTATAAGTTCGTCCTTGAATTTACCTAGGCCCATAAAGAGATCTTGATTCTTATTGATAAATTGCTGTTTTTCACTTACAATTTATTGTATTCTCTACTTTAACTGTGTCTGCTCTTTTAATTAATTCTAGATCTATACATGATTTTAAGTCTAATAACGGTTTTGATTTAGCCTCTACAACAATAAATTCTTGAGAAGTATTGATATCATTAATTTTACAATTTAAATGTATAATCCCAATAGGTTTTACTTTAAATCCTCCATATGTTTCTAACATTACATTAGTACGTTTGATTTTTAACTCAGTTTAATTATTCCCAAATCTGTTAAAGGAAGTATGTTAACCTCCGCACCTGAATCTAGTTTAAAATTAATGTCTTTGTTTTCTACTGTTACAGTTTTATACCAAGCTTTTTCTATACAATTTAGACTTTTAACTTGTGGCTTACTTACTACATTTACCGTTTCAATGTATAAGTCTTCAATTTCTTCTGGCCTCATCTCAGGTTCTTGTAATTCTTTAACACCCTTCACTCTCGTGCAAAATGATTCCTCTTTCCGCATTTTTTACAGTCTTTACCAAAGGCCGGACATGCCCTTGGCCCATGTTTGGTTTTGCAGCGCTGATACTGGAACTCACTGGCTGGCTGGACTGAATTCTGTTGATCATCTCTTTTTTCGTATTTGATTTTTCTTCTAACTATTTCAACTGCATGGTCCTTCTGTTGAACTTCTTTTATTCGTACCTTTGTGATCTCATTATTTTTGGCTATTTCGATTGCTCGATCTAAACTTAACGGAGAAACATTTAGCAACTTTTCTTGTAACGATTTATCACTTACGCCCAATACTATTCTGTCACGAATCATATTATCTTCTTGCTGTCCAAATTCACACGTTTTCACCAGCTTTTTTAGATCTTGTACAAAATGATCGATGCCTTCATCTTCACGTTGCTCCCTCTTGTAAAATCGAAATCTTTCATACACGACATTTTTAGTTGGTGTCATGTACGTTTCAAATTCTTCAAGAACTCTATTATAGTCTTTCTTCTGTGCTTCAGTAATCTTGAAATTATTGAATATTTCAATACCATCCTCACCAATAATGTTCAACAATATTGCAACTTTAACTTCTGGAGTCTTCTCATTTTTACCACTTGCCAACATTTCAAACTGTTGCTTGAAAACTTTCCAATTTCTTATTACATCACCTTCTAGTGACAACGATGCTGGTAGTTTCGTTTCCATTATTTATTTATTAGATTTATTATTTTTACTTAACCTCACTTTTGGCCATGTGCTAATTATTAACACTAATTTTCTTACTTTTGTTTTTAATTTAACAACTCGACTGCGCCATGTTACGTATAGGTTATAATTAATAAAATACGATTTATTATAACACTATTTATTTTGTAAGAGAGTATGCTTGAGGTCAATACATTTACAATACAACGTGGCGCTTTTACAACCATGAAACTAGTAATAATCTGCATGCTGCATTCTAGTAGTACCAACATAACATTTATACATAACACTTACTATGCAAAATATTAATAAGGGTAGTTATGTAGACAACCCTCTCAAATATGGTTGTGATACATGTAATTCCAGGACATATATGGGGGTTTTTATGATAGGAAATGTTGATTTTGATTGTTTCTGGATTTACAATTCGATACCTACCCTTTGACTGGAATATCAAAACCTACAAGGATTCTAACTTCTGCTTTATTACCCCATTTCTTATGTAGCTGCTTCGGAACTTACAAATACACTTTTGAACCAAATATTCTTATACCGCTAATGTCTAGAACCAAACCAATGTTCATAAGGCGTTTTCATTATATTTTTACTTGGGAGCCTATTTTGAAGATACCGTATGCTGCAGTACATACAGCTTCACCCCAAAATGTATTAGCTAATTCTGCATCTAAAATCATACATTTAGCCATTTCAATTAATGATCTATTTTTCCTTTCAGCCACTCCATTTAGTTGATGCGTATTATGGAACAGTGAGTTGGTGAACGATGCCCTCTTTTTTAAAATATCGTTTTATTGCTTCGTTTACATACATACTCCCTTCCACTGACAGTGCGAAAAACCTTCGGTTTGCGTCCAAACATGTTAGATACCACAGCTATATATTCTTAAACAGCATTCGATACCTCGTTAGTAAACGTACATAATTAAAACGTGAAAAATCGTCAATGAATGTATATAGTGATGTCCACTTGGTGTTAATGTTTGCATAAATCACTCACTATGAATTAAATCAAAAGGCTTATTTGTTTTAGTTTTCCTGTCAGAAAACTGCGATTGTGTCATTTTTCCTTTTATGCAATGTTCACACTCTTGTTACATAATTATTCAATTTTATCAATACTAGTTGCTAAATTATCTTATCTGTAGGTATACAATTTTCACTTGTATTTCTATGTCTCATGCGACGATGCCAAAAGTTGACACGATCAAATTCATTTAATGTGATTATGAAATTTGCATGTTCATGCTAACATTTTAATTTAAAGAGTTTACCGTCCAAAAATGCTGACGTAGCTTTTTCATTTATTTATACAGGGTGTATTTTTTAAGCAACCAATTCGTTTTTCGAGGTAATTAATTACTTTAGAGAAAAAAGAGATACATGGGCTTGGGCTTATACAGTAAGAAGGAAGACATAATTATATGGTGGTAAAATAAAAATATAGGAAGAGAGCGACGGGGGCATGAAAAATAATAAAAATACTTTTCTTTACAGAATTGGATAGCTTTAATTATTCCCTTTTCAGCGATATATCATTTTCTATACCTAGAGTTAATAGTAGGGCAAAACAATTGAAAAGAATAAACTAATAGATATTTATACACCAAGTGAGATACATGAATGTTTATTCAAGAGAAGAAAGTTTAGCCCCCGAGCCTGAAGGGCGAGTGGGATAATTTCTTCGAGTGAATAAACATTCGTATCTCACGTGGTTTATACAATATTTTATTCAATTTTGACGAAATTAGGTCAAATATATAAATTATAATTTTATTTTAACATAACAAAAAAACTAATCAAAGTAGTCGTTACTGGCAAGTTGTCATTGTTTTATGCATTTTTGACGTAATAATAACAGTTTAAAACTTCAGTGAAAAAAATTTAATTCACTTGTGAAATAAACAGTTGTTATGGAGTTAATAATAGCTGTTTAAAACCTCAAAATTGAATAATATATTTTATATTAAAAATGAATCTAAACTTATGTAGGCTGCGATATAGAACTGATAATTATTGTCTAAAACAATAAAATTTAACTAAGTTGAAAAGATCGTCGGATGATGGATAAATGGAAGGATATAAATTAATACACTTCTTGTTGCAAACGTTTCGGTTGATATTCAACCATCATCAGTGATAAAATAATTGTTACATACAATATAATACAAGAATACTTACAAATTAATTTGTCCCGAGACAATAAATATTTCAATTATAATTTTTAGTAAATTTGATAATATTTATTTATTTACATACACTGCCCAACAGGATAAACCCAATTACAGGACAGGATAAATAAAGTACATACAGCCATAAATATAAATACATAAAAATACAAACAAAATGCTGCTGTGCTGTGCAAGCAATTTATAAAAAATATGATGAATATTAATATACTTATAGCTAGACAAAAACAACATGTTACTTAAGTACTAGCAAAAATTCTAAAATTATTAAAATTAAAATACTACTATAAATTATAAATTATTAACGACACCCTTTATAACTGAAACAAATTTGCTTAGTGGTGTCATGAAAATATCTACATAATTGCATAATTTATTAAATGTATGACACATTCGATTGATTGGAGATTGAAAGAAAACGTTAGTGCGAGCTGCAGATAAATAAAAAGTAGAACATGATCTAGTAATGATTGATGGACTTGAGAAATTTAAGAGGGAAATGCATTGCGGATCATCTATATTGTTGTGTATTAATTTATAAAGATAAGTAATACTAAATATTTTTCTACGTTGTGCCAGGGATGTTAAATTAAATATATGCAATAGAAAATAGAACTTCGTACGTAATTCTACGATCTGGATATGTACCAATAATTTTGAAATATATGTATTTTAAAATTTTTTTCTGTATGGAATCT
The DNA here is from genome assembly GCA_947534325.1 of Agonum fuliginosum. Classification (NCBI taxonomy): domain Eukaryota; kingdom Metazoa; phylum Arthropoda; class Insecta; order Coleoptera; family Carabidae; genus Agonum; species Agonum fuliginosum. The sequence continues at coordinate 17,133,756 of OX384031.1, read as the reverse complement.
ACAAGATTACTGTGTACCATATACAGAGGACTCCAAATCAATGAACAATATTCAAGTTTGGATCTAATAAAAGTATAGTAGAGAGAAAATATGGGTTGAATATCATGAAAATTACGCGTATTACGAATAACAAATCTAAGTAGTTTATAAGCCGATGATGTAATATTTTGAATATGAGGTATAAAAGTCAATTTAGAATCGAATAATACTCCTAAATCACGTATAGTTTCACATCTAGTCAGAGTTGACTGTATAATTTTATAGTCAAAGTTAATTGTTAATTTCTTTCTAGTGAAAGTTAAAACTTTGCATTTATCAATATTTAGATGGAACTGATTTTGCTGACACCAATGAACTAAATTATTTATATCTTCCTGAAGTATTACGCAGTCTTGTTGATGAACTATGCTACGACATAATTTAAGATCGTCAGCAAATAATAATACGTTGCTTCGAAAAATGTAGGATAAATCATTAATGAATAAGAGGAATAGGAGAGGTCCAAGGTTTGAGCCCTGAGGAACTCCTGAAGGTACATCAAATTGGGATGAATTGTGTCCCAAAAAATGGACAAAGAATGAGCGATTTTTAAGGTAGGACGAAAGAAGCAGAATAAGCGATGGTGATAATGAAAATGATAGTAATTTATTGAGAAGTATATCATGATTTATCCTATCGAAGGCTTTTGTGAAATCTGTATATATATATATATATATATATATATATATATATATATATATATATATATATATATATACAGGGTGTCTATTTAACTCGGGCCACTATAGGTAATTCCTAAACTAGAACAGATACGACTTCGATTAAATTAGACAAAAGTTGCCTTATCAGAAGGCCATTCCAGTGATGTATTTGTTTATCCAAAAATATGTACAGGTAACTAGATAGAGCAAAAACTTTTATTTTTTTAAATGGTAATCATAGGTAGCTATGGCATCATTAAAAGGAGTATTTTTTTCTCTTTTCATCTGTATGTAATTTTTATCATTTATTTTTTAAATAAATGTCTTATTTACACAAAACCTAATACACTTTATTCTAATGGCACTTAAAGTAGGCTTTGATAAAAACAATTTAAAACGATTTATATTGTTTTAAACATTTTTCTCGTATTGCTGTTAGTTTTTATATTGTTAAAAGTAGTTTCTAGTACTGTTGTCATATTAAATTGTTTTTATCAAGGCCTACTTTAATAAGTGCCATTAGAATTAAGTGTATTTGGTTTTGTGTAAATAAAACATTAATTTAAAAAATAAATATTGAAAATTACATACAGTTGAAAAGAGAAAAAAATACTCCTTTTAATGATGCCATAGCTAACTGTGATTGCCATTTAAAAAAATAAAAGTTTTTGCTCTATCTAGTTACCTGTGCATATTTTTGGATAAACAAATACATCACTGGAATGGCCTTCTGATAAGGTAACTTTTGTCTAATTTAACCGAAGTCGTATCTGTTCTAGTTTAGGAATTACCAATAGTGGCCTGAGTTAAATAGACACCCTATATATATATATATATATATATTGAATCTACTTGTACATTATTGTCTAAGGCATTGGAGACAAAATTAGTAAAGTAACATAAATTAAACATCATTCTAAACATATTATTGTTGAATGCATTAAAACGTGAGATAACATTGACAGTGCACGTACTAAAATCTATTACAATTAGTTAAATAGTAAATTAGGTATATTAATATAATATAGAAATAAAACAATATTACAAGTATACCTAAAATTAGTTGTTCTTACGTTGTTTTAAAATATATTCAGTAATTTTTCGTCGTTGTAGTTTCCCTGTTGAAGTTCTGGGGACTGTATCTATCACATAAACACCACCGCGGATGTGGTATTTGTCCGGGAGATTATCTGAAACAAATAATAATTATAAAATATAAATAACATAATGTATAAATAAAGGAATCTAATATTTGTAAATAATTCATTGTAAACCCTCCGACGGTCAGTTTATTCATATAACATCTAATCCTCAATGTATTACGTAAAGTAAATATTACACTTACTAATATAACAACATACTAACTTTGTTTGAAATATCGGCGATTAAAGTTACAGGTGAGAAAAAAATGCTCTTTTTACCTCCCGCCTCAAATTCTATAAAGGAGGTATTGTGATGGCTCAAATTTTTCGAGTGAGTTTTGTTGAATTAAAGCAGTTTTACATTATTTATTCTAATCTAATACTGCATGCTAGCGACATCTGTCTAGTTTTTCTTACTGAGTGTACGCATATAGTTTGTTAGTTGACTGTCTCATTATTGTCAGAGTGAATTGTAACGTATCAAAATCACATAATAAATAGTTCATTAAAAGGTTTATTAAAAGGTTAACGCTTTAAATCCTATTTTATCAGGTTATGGGCCAAAAAAATCATCGTAGGTCCTTAAAATTTTGCGGACCTTGAAGGAAAAAGTCTGATCTGTATTACCCTGTTGGCTAATAAGATCCACGATTTTTTTGGCACTGCGTATGAGCTACCAAAGTTGGACCTTTTTGGACAGCAGGTACATTTGTTTCTAAGGGGGGTGGGAAGGGGTGGAGTGGATTTTTCGTCATATTGGCTATCATCACATTAAAGATCAGACTTTTTCCTTCAAGGTCCGCAAAATTTCAAAGACCTACGATGATTTGGCGCGAAGTTATGAATTTTTGAAAAAAAAGTGCCTTTTTGAGGTTTCTGAACTTCATTAAAAATTATCTAAAATTGCCTCTAAAACTTTTATTTCTTTAAAAACCTTTATGTTTTAGATGTTTTAAGAAATAAACGAATTTGGTGCAAAATCGGACAAGTTATGGGCAAAAAGCAAAAAAATACCAATTTTTTTCAAAAATTCATAACTTCGTGCCAAATTATCGCACGTACTTGAAATTTTGAGAAAATTAAAGGAAAAAGATTGAACTTTATTGTCTTGTTGGGCAATAAGGTCCACGATTTTTTTTACTCACGCTACAAGTTGCTACAATTGAACATTTTTCAGTCAAAAAAATGTTTTTTTATCCGGGGGTGGCAGTTGGTGGATCGGGTTTGGTGCCAGATTAACTTACAGGGCCGAATAGAGAAACCTTCAACGTTCCCGGAAATCTAAAATTTATTGATTTTCGTGCAAAATTCGCCAAGTTATGGCCAAAAACCTCAAAAAGGCACTTTTTTCCAAAAATTCATAACTTCGCGCCAATTCATCGTAGGTACTTTAAATTTTGCGTACCTTGAAGGAAAAAGTTTGATCTGATCCTGTTGGCCAATAAGGTCCACGATTTTTTTGGCACTGCGTATGAGTTGCCAAAGTTAGACCTTTTTGGACATCAGGTACAGTTGTTTTTCTTAGGGGGGTGAGAGGGGGTGGAGTGGATTTTATGTCACATTGGCTATCATCACATTAAATATAAGACTTCAACGTTTTCAGAACTCGAAGATTCATCCAATTTCGTCGAAATGCAGCCGAGATATCGCACTTTGAAATTTTGTCATTTGTGGTGCATTTTCAAGTGGTGCGTTTTTATTTTCCTCGAGTCCTCCAATGGACGTTTTTAAACTTAAACTTTTAATTTTTCTATAAATATACATTGGATTTCCAGGTAACAGCAGTGTGATACCAATTAATAATAATAAGGTACCCAGCTTCGCTGAGGTAGTGACAAAATAAAGCGGAATAATAAAGACCATAATAAATATTTATTAACTTGTAGTAATAGGCGAGGTTCAGTCAAGGCTGTTCTTCCACCTAACCATACATTGGAAGAAATATTATTAACAAATTAACAATTAAAAAATTCAAAATGATTCCTTTTGTTTCATTTTGAAAACAACGCTCTAATATTATTAAATTTGTAACTATGGATATTATAAATCCCATGTTTTCACGCTAAATGAATAATTCATAGCTATACAAATTGATATCTCGCATCAATGAATTTTAATAAAATTTAAAAACAAGAAAGATAGGTATTTTTTCTCATCTGTAATTTTAGACGCCGATAGTTTAAATACAGTTACTATTTTTTTAAAATAAAAAACAATTACTGGAAATCATTTTTTTGTGACCTGCTATGAACCGCTAATGCACAATTTCCCCCGTTTTTTCTCGTTGTTGCAATTTTTCCTATGTTCGTCTATCCTTGTTTTCAAAAACCTCTTCGTTTGTCCAGTATAAAGCCCCGTACACACTGAGAGCGTTCCCCGTAACGTAACCACATACCGTAACAGTGTGTACGAGTATCGTAACGTCGTCACGTAACATTTTTGTGGTACGCGACGCGATACGCAGCGTTCCATCATAGTGTCGGTAAACTGGCACGCATCAAAGGAAGAACGCGTTGAAGTTACGGGTTAGTTTGAACGGGCAGCGAACTTCACTACGTACCAAGCCGTGCTGTGGCCATATCTTATTAATAAAATAGTTGCTGAATTAATTTTATGTTCATATTGAGTGTTGCGACAACAACTCGTATCATGATGTTTCGCGGATTTGTTGCGAGACGCGGTTACGTTACGGTGTTACGCTCTCAGTGTGTACGAGGTTTAATGTCCTTGGCAATCATTACATGGTATTTTATAAATAACATTAGTTTTTAGATGTTTTGGTATTTTACTTTTAATTTGTTTATGTGAGACTTGGGCTGTTTATGATAATATTAATTTACCTGTGTTTTTACATGAATATGAAAGAGTTAGTTTCATTGCAGCCGTAAAAGAGCGGGACAAAGGTAGGGCGAGCGGAGGTTTGCTAGTACTTCTAAAAAAAAATGAAGACATTCATGTACATATAATTGAGGAGAATTACTTTTGGGCATTTTTATGTTTTGAAACTCAGTTAGAAAAATATATTGTAGGTGCATTATACCTTAAACCAAGTCTAAATGATGAAATATGTTTAATCATGCTTTATGATACTCTGACTGCAATTTTAGATTCTTATGTTGGCTACAAACTCCTAATATTAGGGGACTTTAATGCCAAAATCGGCCAGCTAAATCAAGCCCCACAAAATACATTCTTTTGCACCAACGTTATGGAACTAAGAAATTCGTTATCTGATGCTGTGGATTCAAGAGGTAAAAAACTTGTAGAAATCTTAGAAAGCTTTGGGTTATTTTCGTTAAACGGTCGTACAACAGGCGACATTCCAGGTAGGTGGACTTTTCATAATGCAAATGGCAGCAGTATAGTAGATTTCGCTTGGGGAAATATGTCACTTCTTGAGAGTGTTGCAAAATTTGAAATTATCGACACCTTAGAATCAGATCATAATATATGCTCGGTTTTAGTTGAAGATTTTTCGGTTATATACAATAAGTCCATATCGAATACACAAAATAAGGAATATAATAAGGTCAAATATACGATTAATTTTAAATATATTGATGAATATCGTACACACTACGTAAGTTATCTAGAAAATTCTAATACAATCTACTTTAATAGCGATAATACTGATGCTCTTAACAAAAATTTAATTAGCACAATTAAAGAAGCTGCAAGTGTCTCAGGCATGTTGCAAGTAAAGAAAGACAATGGTAATAACTCTTTGAAAAATAATGCCCCGTGGTATAACTTGGAATGTAAAATAGCAAAAAAACAAGCTAAATTGTTTCTTAAAAATTACTACAATGATAGAAATGCTAACAATCTAGTGGTGTATGTGGAATCAAAAAAGGAATACAAGAAGTTAGTAAATAAAAATAGAATCAAGTATTATAATGAACTTAATAATAACCTAGCCAATATTAAAAATGCACAAATATTTTGGAATACTATTAGAAAACCTGGGAACAATTCCTTTCAGAACAATATATTGCAACTCCTTATACGCGATATCAATATGTTGATTGTTTGCATCCTGTCTTAGACTGCGCTATTAGTCTTGCAGAGTTAAGGGCTAGCATTAAGAAATGCAAATTAAATAAAGCCGCAGGCAGTGACAACGTATCAAATGAATTTTTTAAAATTCTGCCCGTAAAATGGGAACACTATATCTTAAATATGTTCAATGTGATATTAACTACCGAATCAGTCCCTAGTTCATGGTATTCTACACACATCAGTTTACTGTATAAAAAGGGTGACAAACTAGATCCCGCTAACTATAGAGGCATAGCACTTGTTAATTCTTTGTGTAAGTTATTTACGCAAATAATATATAACAGATTAGTACCATGGTTAGAGAAAAATGAGCTAATAAACGAATTCCAAATGGGTTTTAGGAGGGGACGGGGAACAGTTGACAACATTTTTACACTTATGGGTTTAATACATTTACATCTAAGATTACGTCGCAGAAAAGTATATGCTCTGTTCATTGACTTTAAACGTGCATTCGACTCGGTTAATCATCACATTTTATGGAACAAATTATATCAAACTGGTTTCAGCACAAAAATTATTCGAATACTCCAAAATTTGTATGAGAAAGCATTTTTACAAGCTAAAGTCAACAATCAACTAACTACCGCAATAAAAATCACACAGGGAGTTTTACAAGGAGAAATTCTGAGCCCCTTGTTGTTCTCTATCTTCATCAATGACATCGATCAGTACCTTAGAACACATAACTGCTGCGGTATGAATGTTGATGGGTACATAGATATTCTAACACTCGCTTATGCTGACGATCTAGTCATATTAGCTGACTCTCCGGTCGACTTACAACGTAAACTAAACATTTTAGCAAATTATTGTAAAGCGAATGATCTTGTAGTAAATGCAGCTAAGACTAAAATATTAGTATTTCATAAAGGTAGGATAGGTGCCTCACAAGACTTTAAATATATGAATGAAAAAATTGAAGTTGTAAGCAAGTTCACATACTTAGGCACCACCCTAACATCATCAGGTTTATTTTTGGAAGCAGCAAACAACAGCATTAAAAAAAGTATAATTGCAATCCAAAAAGTAAAAAGTATTTTAATAAAGGGTAAATCCAAATCCTGGAACGAAAAAATAAAGTTATTATATACAGTTATTAATGCTACACTACTATACGCTGTTCAAGTCTGGGGTCATAGGTATTGTGATCGAATCGAAAGTTGTCAAATGAAATACGTAAAATCTATTCTATGTTGCCCCATGAATTCCCCTAACTATATGCTTCGTATGGAGACGGGAATTGACCATATATCAGTAACAGTCTGGAAACTAATCTTAGGATGGTGGAAACAATTACTTACACTACCCGAAGAACGATACCCTAGAATAATTTACAATCGTCTTTTAGCATTAGACAACACCCCCAATAATAAAATTAAATATAACTGGGTCTCCCAAACAAAAACTTTTCTAATGGAACAAGGTTACAGTGTAACCTGGGATAAGCAAGAAATTAATGCAAATACAATAAAAGAAATTATTTCTAAATACACAAACACCCTTAGACAGAATGATTTAGATAGATGTAGAGAATCCACCTATAACGAGCATTTTAAGCACATTAAACAATCATTTGGACTTGAAGATTACTTGAGCACAAGCTTAAGCTTAATAAAACAACAAATTATTAGTCAAATAAGATTTGCTTACAAAAAAGGTCTAAAAGTATATTATAAAGGAATAAAATACGAGCTAGATTCTGAGAACTTATGTTCAATTTGCAACCTTAACAAGCCCGAAACTTTGTCTCATTTTTTTATTGAGTGTCCTTTGTATAAAGCTTTACGTAGCAACTACCTCAACAGATACAGAATCCAGGAATTACATGATCAAGATTTACACATTTTGTTTCAAGATCTTACTGTAGAGAGAATAAATAATTTGTTTTATTTTACTATTAATGCGCTGAAAATTCGAAGTTTTTGCCGCAACGAATAAATTGAAAAAAGATGCGATACTAACACTGTGTCAGTACCAATTGATTTCGATTTCAAACTTTACATAATTAATTTTTTATCCTGTTAATTTGAATATTCTGCAAATATTTCAACCATACCAGTTAAACATTGCTAAGAATGTAAACAAACACAACTTATGACACTTGATTATCTCTCACAATTATATATTTAAAATTTATTTGATATATGTTATATGTAATTATGTTAAATATGTACCAACCCCTGGTATAAGATGTACTCTTCGTAACCAGTAAATAAATAAAAAAAAATAAATAATTTTACTTTTAAGGGGAGTGAATAGATTGCCTACTATTTTATTTTGCTTAAAGCAATATCTACATTTAGTTCTTGTTTAAAAAGTTTTCGTAATTTTGGCGCCATTCCATCTATGTGTGGCAAAGAATAATAACGTGTCGGTAAGGTAGATTTTCTTTGACCATCGGCCTTGTTTTTGACATTTGTATCATGATTGATGTACTACTACAACAACGTTTTGTTTTTTTGTAGGTATTTATAATATATATATATATATATATATATATATATATATATATATATATATATATATATATATATATATATATATATATATTTATTTCTTATTATTCCTTTTGAATATTTGTCTATCCTTAATAAATTTGTGACTATATTAATTATTTCATCATGGTACTCAAAGGCGGTTAAATTTAAAGCTCTAAATATTAAGTTTTTAGCTATATTAAGAAGTTGTGATTTTGGGTGTTGAATATAGCTGACGCAGGTGGGGTGTGAAACCGGTTGAGGTTGAAATAAAACTAATAAAGTTGACTGAATATCCAGTAATTATTTTTTATTAAATTAAATGCCACAGACAAAAAAATTACAGTTACTATGTTGTCATAATTATGAAAGGGGGCAATGAGGAGGGAGGGAGTCTCTTGTGTTTGTCGGTCTTTTTCCTGAAAATATTTTTGAGTCCACCACAGGTTCCAGTCAAGCTTAACTTTAGAATTTGATTATTTTTGATACATCATTAATTGAATAACATTTCAAATTAATTTTTGATTCAATGTGGTGGAAAATAAAGTATTAAATTTTATACTATTTTATGCTTACCGTTGACAAACTGAATGATATCCTGTTCATCAAATTTCTCTTTGTCATTAACAACAATTGCAGCAGTTGCGTGTTCTCCAACACCTTCTGCAGGTATGCCGACTATGAAAGCCTGTTTTACATTGGGATGTTTCATTAATTTTTCCTCAATGAGAACAGGTGGAATCTAAAATAATAATAATACAAAATTAATACATTACTTCAGTTGTTTTTAATGTACTTTTTTGTACATTCTTAAGACAGTTTCATAATATAAACTTTCAGCGACATAGACGTAGCCAGGGGGTTGGGATTAAACTCCTTCCCCAACGTTTATATTTTATTTGCCTACATACTTTACTATCTTGCAAAAAATCTGATGTGGCCAACACATGAGCTCTCGCCATATTCTACTATTTTTATTTTTCTAATATAAGTAAAATCGGGATACCGATCTACGATCTGGTCTCATTATTATTTTTTTACCTTATGCTGTAAAATGACTAAAAATTGCATGTACCTACCTATGTATTTTTTCCGGCCATCTTAACTTTTATCTATCCCCGATGAAAATAAATTATAAAATTGTCTTTAAACATCATTTTTGTTTTTTTTTGTGAATTTATTTTTTGATCAATTGACTAGGTACCTACCTATTTAAAAGGATGTTGAAATGGTTTCTTAGTTGAAAAAAATTAAAACATTTTTAACAGAATAAATATTATTTAATAAATTATACAAAATAATACATTTTAAAATAACAAATGATTAATAAATTTTTTGAAAAACCAGCAGTAAAACATAACAAACAGAAGTAAATGATTTTAAGTATTAAAAGCTAATTTCAAGATGTTCTACTGTAAAGGATTCCAAATTTTCAAGGAAAAAAATCTTCAATCTGGTACGGTATTATTCTGCATATTATTCAATACCTCCGTCCAAACAACGTTTGGTGTATAACCTTGCGTCTGACCATTATTTTCTGTAGGCAACAAAACTAAGCTGTTTCTTCTTTTAACTCTCGAAAATGCTACATACTTTACTTAATTTTACATGGAATCCGTAGAAATATCCGTCATTTAATAAGGTAAGGTCAGGTATCTGGGCCCAGGGAGTAACAGCGCAGCAATTAGATACGCTCAGAAGTGTATACAGTAAAATATTCGAGTAGGCGTGGCCTAGTGTATTTTTGAACAGCGAAAAACTCGCTGAAAACGAGTTTTCTGGAAAATTTGAGTTAGTCCGTTAGATTCCTGAGGTTGAAAACCTCTTACATACCAACTCTCGAGAAAATCGTTAGAGCCGTTTTCGAGATAGCATGACAGTAAAAACATACAATTTCTTCCTCATTTAATAGAATAGATACATAATATTATGTACCTAGTACTTACTCAAAACTATACCATTGTAGAAGGGAATTCGGGAATTGTAGTTTTTTATAATATTATTAATGTTTATTATAACCATATAGGTAAATAATAAATGACATTTCATATTTTCAATTTGTCAAAATGTCAAAAATTAATTTGACATTAACGCTCAAATATTTTATTTTTTGTTTTCATTGGTAGGCAGATAAATCAAAATCGTAACTTTGTTAAATTTTAACTTCTTGTAATTGGAACATGGTGCTAGATAGAAACATCGTGTTGAATACGAATAATTGTAGCTAATAACATTTAGTATACATTGTTATTACAAAATTCTTATTAATCCTGAGGATATTCCAGAAAAACTCATCAGATCTTCAAGAAAATATCACTTTCGGTACAACGATCAACACGAAAATCTAATCAGATCTAATCTAGAGTATCAAAATATTATATGCAAAATTTTAAGTTTTTTATTCAGTGGTATTTGAGTTATCTTACCTTCAACATCCATCCATCCACACTCACACAGACATCATCGCGAAACTATCAAAATCGTATTCTAGGGACCTCAATAAAACGTGCTTATCAATTGAAAACTCACTAACAAATTTTAGCATGATTACAATACCTCTCTTACAAGATTAAGTGGCGAGAGGTAAAAAGCTGTTATTTCATTAATTATGTTTTATAATTTTTTTATTTTAAATTTTATACGTGGTAGTGGGTAAAATATTATGTAATTTCTCCTGTATTGTTGTGTACCCACATAATAAATAAATAAGTGTATTGCTTGTGATAATGTCATTATTACTTGTAATGCAATACTGCCCAGCTCTGCTATGCGTAAAATATAAATGAAAAAATATTCACTTACATGCCATCCTTGGTACTTGAAGATATCCTTAATTCTGGTTACATAGGAAAATACGTAATTATCTTCATAATAGAGAATATCACCAGTCTTGAAGAAGCCTTCACTGTCAAAAGACTCTTTGTAAGCTTTCTCATTGTTGTAGTAAGTTTTGAATAATCCATTGCATTTTACTCGTAATTCTCCTGGTTTATTTGGTCCGCAGATTTCCTCTGTTTCGGGGTCAACTACCTGGAAAACACGTATAAGTTAATAACTTATAAAGCTTTTTTTAGAAATTTATAAGAACGATTACAAATTATGCAAATTTAAAAGCAGTGCACATTGTGTATAATTAAGGATTCCCCGTCAATTTTTAATTTAATTACAGGGTGATTCATAACTTCGTGCATATATTTTAATGGCATATCAATCAACTTACTTGTCATGACACAAAATGATTTTTTTTAATTTCGTAAATTTAAGGGCAGTTTTCGCCAGAAGCATATTTTTGACACCACTAGATTGTTGATTGTATAATGGGTATCTAGTTAGCTATAAATAATGTAAGTAAGGCAGTCTATTACAACATTCCTGTGAAAAAAAATTCGCTTTGAATCATGCCGCCGATAAATTATTCAATGCAAGTAAGTACCTAACCTACTAATAAATTATACAACTGCCTCTGTGGCCAATATAACTTCTAGTACTATGCTTTTTGGCTAATATAACTTCATCTACTATCACATATCAAGTATTAGTCTCTACTTATAAGTCTTCAGCAGTTTAATAATACTCATTTAGCTGAATAATATACTAATATCGATTACTTAATTTAATTTGCATTTAACCATCATTTGTCATGTAAAATTTCCGGTTTTTAATTTGGTACGTAGTTAGAATAGGTAAAATTGTGGACCACAGATATAAATGAAGCAAATTTAAAAATTAATAAAGTTTCACTTACTTTGTATCTGAATCCAGGTATGGGAGTTCCTACAGGAGCTCTGTTTGTTCTCTTCAATTCTTCTTCAGTTTGGACGTACAGTTTCAACATTAATCCTCCCGTTTCTGTCATGCCATATCCATTAATGATCATCACATTTGGAAATACTTTCATGTAATCCAAAAATTGTTTCACAGATGTTGGACTTCCTCCACTGACGATCACTTGTAGAGAGGAAATGTCGTAGTCGTAGTTTGCGGGGTTTTGGAGAAGTTTACTGCCATTTGCTGGGGTAAAGAAAAGCCAATGGACCTGAAAATAATATTAAAGATCAACTAGAAGGAAACTGTTTATAAAATTTTTGTACGCTTTGATTAAAATTTTTGTAAAATCACAAAAATCTCTCTCATAGCTGTGTAATATTTTATAAAATCGGACTGATCTTAAAATTTGTATCCGAAATATAACTTGCTTTACGCCGATTATAGTAAAATCTTGAAAACTATTTTTTAATCCAACGATACTGATCGTATAAGAAAATGTTAGGTTTTTAAAACTTAAATCCCTTTTGCATAAATGTAATTTTATTTTTGTTAGTTTCCTTTATCTTCAAAAATACCTACACAACAAGCAATTAAAAGATTTCTAGACTGCTTTTAATCAAGGACGGATCTAGGCGATGTCTTAAGGGGGATAATTATATGAAGAGCAATGACAAAAAGGCCGCAGGCGAAATATTTTTTAGTTTCAAGTCAAATATTTACTTCATATGCGCGTTAGTAAAAAATGTTGAATATTTGTCTATTTTTAGAAAAAAATCATAATATTAGGGGGGTAATTACCCTCTTTACCTCCCCCATAGATCCGCCACTGCTTTTAATTACATCTTACAACGCTACTTTGCAATACCTTGCCAGCCCCGTTGAGGCAAAATTTCAACATTCCGAGTTTTCATTGACTTTGCTTCTACTAAGTAGTAAAAGTCCATTTAAAATTCAAATTACTATTGATTAAACAATAATATACCTGATGATCTTGAACGTATTTCATACAAGTGGTCTCATCAAATCTTTTGGGCATAACACGAGTATCTCCATTATCAATAGCGAGAATCAGAGTATTCATATTGGAATTCCAAAATGGAGTTGTTAAAATCATAACTGTTTTAGAAACTGGAACAGCAGATCTATAATAAAAAATCAAAACAGACATTAAAGGGATGTCAAAGACATTTAGAAAATGTAGGTAAGTATCAAAATTAATTATATTTCCATTAAAATAAACTAGTAACAAAATCGGAAAATAGTGTTATAACTACATACAATTCTTACACAATCAATCTATGACACAGACATTTCTGCTTAAAACATTTCATCAGAAAGTGATATTAATATTTAGTCAGTTTTCAGAAAAAAGCCATTAAAATTACATCAATTTTAAAGCAAATGTTAAAAAATTTAATAGCAGTTTTAAGAAAAACACCTCTATGTATTATGAAAAGAAAACATGTTGTTTTATTTATATAATTTATTCTTTAATATTAACATTGTGCGACTTGATATTATGTTCATGTCCTAAAAAGAAATAATTAACATTTTTGTCAAATATAGTATAATTTGGTAAACAATTTTTCAGAAAACTGGTACTAAAATTGTTCTTTTATTGGATCAATTTTCAAGCCATATTCGAACGCCACTGTAATATCTTAACTATTGAATTTTGAATTTGCCACCTCATCTGGGGATTTTTGGGATAGAAGTTAGGTTGGCAACAGGCCCAAGAAAGTTAGTTAAAAATGTGATTTTGTAATACAAGAATTTGTAGCAATTGTGATTAATATAAAAACGTAAATTAAACTAGTGAATGTCGATAAATCAGAACCTCACACCACAGAACATTACAAACTGTCGACGAGGATCAAAAAAATTACCAAATCAGAGGAAAAAGAGAAAAACGAACCTCAAAAACCAACCACGTTTTTTCTCTTCGAGCAACATGGAAGAGATGCTCTTCAGGCCAATCGAACCACTAGATGTTCACACGGACATGCCCAACATAGGCACTAGGTGGACAAAATGGATTAGCAGGTTCGAGAACTACGTGGAAACCACCAACATTACAGCAGACAAAAGGAAGAAGGCAATGTTATTACACTGGATAGGTGAACCAGCGTACGATATTTTTCTGTCTCTCCCTGAACCTATTATTGTTCCATCTACTCCATCCACCACCGGTCAAACACAAAGTAAAAGCACTCCCATTAACGAATACGAAAAAGCTAAAAAGAAACTCGCATCCTACTTCCTTACGAAAGTAAACACAGAATTCGAGATCTTTAATTTCAGGCAAACTAAACAATTGATCAGTTATTTGCTCGTCTCCTCAAACTCAGCACCAATTGCGGATTCGCTGACAAAAACAAAGAAATCAAGTCGCAAATAATCCTCAACTGTAGCTCAACCAGCCTGCGACGCTTCGTACTCAGAGAACAACCGACGCTAGAAGACTTGATCGCGCATGGGAAAACTTTGGAAATAACTAATCACCAGCTTACTGCAATCGAACAAAAGGAAACCCAAGAAGTTTACAAGGTAAGCCACCATAAGCTCAGAGCTTTAAAAAAACAATGCGGCGAGACCCAACAGCAACAATAACAACAACTGCCAAAACAGAAAATGTAGAAACTGCGGCAACGCCTGGCACTTAAACGGAAGGAAAACATGTCCAGCAGCAAACACGGTGTGTCACTCATGTCACAAAACAGGTCACTTCGCCAATATGTGTCTGTCATCAAGAAAAACAACTCTAACAATCAACAGGGTAACCCTGTACAAGCACCGGCGACATCAAAATCCTGGCATCAAAATCCTGGCATCGACAAAGATGAAAACTCGTCAGAAGGATCCAGCTTCCGACTCTTCGTGCATTCTGTCGCTCAAGCTCCGAAAACAACCGTCACGCTTAACAAATCGCAGGTGAATTTCAAAATCGATACCGGTTCCACGGTAAACATAATCAACTACAGAATTTTCACCAGTATGGAAAACCCACCGATCGTTATCAAGTGTGCCAAAGATAAAATCTTTCAATACAATTCAAATCTTGCACTTCCAATAATCCGCAAGTTCAACGGGACATTCCAACACAACTCTAAACAAACACAGGCAGATGTGTACATAATCGATAGTAATGCTGAAGCACTACTCTCGTACCAAACAGCACGTGACCTTGAACTAATAAATAAAACACACACGAAGGTAGATCATCAACCCATAAAGGAAGATTTTCCCGAGGAATAGGCAAGCACGGAAAGCAAACGGTAAAACTACACATTGATGACTCAGCTCAGCCCGTAGCTTAAAAACACCGTCGAATACCATTCCACCTACGAGAGCAAGTAGAACACGAACTTCAGCGCCTAGAAGCTGCAGACATTATCAAAAAAGCAACCAATTGTACAGGTACCGAAGCCGAGAGACCCAACAGCTCTCAGAATGTGTGTTCCAACGCAATGAATTCGCGACATTTTCAAATAAACTAGGTTTCAAACACCACAAAATCACACCCTACTGGCCAGAAGCCAATGGACAAGCGGAAAGAACAGCGAAGACCGTCAAGAAGAATCTTATGTGTAGCTTATTAGAAACCAACGACATGTTTGCACAACTGCAAATATTCCTGCTAAATTACCGCGCCACACCACACCCAACCACCGGAAAGTCACTGCACAATTTAATGTTCGGGCGTGAAATAAATACAATCCTACCAAACATTGATATCCCGGCACATGATTACTACAAGGAGTTCATAGAAAAGGAACTGAATATCAAAAGAAAACGAAAACAGTACGCCGACGCGAAACGACATTCAAAGGAAACTGACTTCAAAATTTGAGACACAGTCTTGTATAAACAACAAAGAAGAACCAAGCTTACGCCGCCATTCGATCCAATACCGTACACAATAATAAAAGTAAACGGTTCTCAAGTCACTGCCAAAAGATCCAATAAAACCATAGTCAGAAATTCGTCACATTTCAAACTTATCCTCCCAGCTCTCCTCTCACGCTCACCCCAAAAGACTGAATCTTATAGTAGCTCACACGACGAAGACGTCCCCAATAGCAGCACCACTCCCAGGGCTTCGCAAATCGCAGAAGACGACGCATAATCAGATGACCTACAATCCGAATCAGATGACCTACAATCCGAATCAGATGCCCACAATCAAAACCAAAAGGCTCTGCCATCGAAACGTCCGCAGAAGACGCCGTTGTCGATCAGCAGCGCCGTCCTCGTGAGCGCAGACTTCCTCTACGCCTCCAGGACTATCAAGTCAATGAACTCTCAAATAATCATTAAACTCATCATTGTTACTGTATCCGTTAACTTTATTTGTAGTAAGAGAGAGAATGTAATATCTTAACTATTTAATTTTGAATTTGCCACCTTATCTGGGGATTTTTGGGATAGAAGTTAGGTTGGCAACAGGCCCAAGAAAGTTAGTTAAAAAAACACCTCTATGTATTATGAAAAGAAAACATGTTGTTTTATTTATATAATTTATTCTTTAATATTAACATTGTGCGACTTGATATTATGTTCATGTCCTAAAAATAAATAATTAACATTTTAGTCAAATATAGTATAATTTAGTAAACCATTTTTCAGAAAACTGCTACTAAAATTGTTCTATTATTGGATCAATTTTCAAGCCATATTCGAACGCCACTGTAATATCTTAACTATTTAATTTTGAATTTGCCACGTCATCTGGGGATTTTTGGGATAGAAGTTAGGTTGGCAACAGGCCCAAGAAAGTTAGTTAAAAATGTGCTTTTGTAATACAAGAATTTGTAACAATTGTGATTAATATAAAAACGTAAATGAAACTAGGGAATGTCGATAAATCAAAACCTCACACCACAGAACATTACAGCCACCTTAAATTATTTGAGTTTGATTTGGAAATTGTAAATACAAATTAATTCCGTGATTATTGATACATCATATGATTATTATAAAATTGTTTAAAAATATGTAAAGTGAAACAAATCTATTTTAAAAATTCTATAGTTGATTTCTTAACTTGGAATGCTAAAACTTATCGTTTTTGATTGGCTGATCTAACCTGTTGTCAGGTGACTGTATCGATTATTCCCGCTGATAGGTCAAATTTAATTTTGCCGCCAAAAAATCTAGTGATATTTTTCTCGTATTTACACAGTGTAAATACGGCTCAGCGAGACAACTTCAGATTGCTCCGTTTAGTTAAGAAATAAACTATAGGGTGTTTTTTTAGACGTGTGGTTTTCAAGAAGAAATAAAACGCATATAATTTAATGTTATGGGCAAGAATTTAGCTTTATTATAAAGATAAGGGTTTGCCATTATGTTTTAAAAATGATTTCGGGTAAGTGGCCGCCGCGGCTGCTTCGAATAAATTCCAGCCGAGAGGCCCAATTTCCGACCACTTTTGCAGCAATTGGGGCCGTATGTCAGCAATAACGCGCCGAATATTCTCCTCCAAGGCGTCAATCGTCTCGGGCTTATCTGCGTAGACAAGCGACTTCACATAACCCCACAAGAAATAGTCCAGCGGTGTTAAATTTAAATTAAAATTTAAAAAATTAAATTTTCTTGTGAAAATCGGGATCGGTGGCCATCTCGTTTTGGGCCCATTCACGGACGTGCGACGCGCTTGATGGTCGTTTGGCTTCAATTCTTGCACGAGTTGGATTTTGTAAGCCCGCAAACCAAGATCCTTCCGCAAAATCTTCCATAAAGTAGATGGGCACAGCTCCAATTGTTGCGCGCGATGGCGGATGGACTCATTCAGGTCTTCTTCGATACTCTGCTCCACAGCAGCAATAGCGTCTTCGGTGCGCACTGTACGGCGTCTCTGAGGATGCGCATTATCCACTAGAGTAAACGTGGTGCGAAACCGATCCATGGTTGCTCGAATTACCGACTCTGCTGAGCGATTATGTCGACCGAATATTGGATGCAGCGCGCGATGCGTCGCGCGAACCGAACCATTATTTTGGTAATAAATTTGCACGATTTGCAAACGTTGTTCAGGAGTAAGTCTATTCATTATGAAATGGCAAACCAAACTGAGCATAAATCAAGTGACAGCTGTCAAAAAGACCATCTCCGAAAAAAGTAGTGTCAACTTGAAAACCACATGTCTAAAAAAAACACCCATTATAATACACACATATACAGTCAAAGTGCTCTAAGAATTTCTTATTAGAACCGACCACGCTGCTTTAAAATGGCTACTTCAATTTAAGAATCCTGAAGGTCAAGTAGCCAGATGGATTGAACGACTGCAGGAATATGATTTTGTGATTGAACATAGAGCAGGAACGAGCCATCGTAATGCAGACGCATTGTCGAGAAGACCATGCCAGGAGGAATGTAAACACTGTAGCCGAGTAGAAGTAAAACATTCCATCGTCGCGAGGACAACAGTAGATGGCATCCAGACGAACTGCGCCAAGATCAAAAGAATGACCCGGATCTGAAAATCATACTGGATTGGAAGAATAGAGAAGAAAAGCCAGCATGGGAAAATGTTGCACCACATTCCCGGAAAGTAAAATCGTACTGGGCACAATGGGACTCTATTGTGGTTGAAGAAGGTGTCCTGAAACGTGTGATGGAAAACCCCGAAGGTACTGAGACGAAAACTCAGTTGATTGTTCCTCGGAGCCGAGTACCGGAAGTGTTGAAGGAAATCCATGATGGAACTGGAGGAGGATATTTTGGAGTCAACAGAACCGTGGAAGGATTGCTTCAACGATTTTACTGGGTGAATTGTAAGGAAGATGTTAAAGAGTGGTGCAAGAAATGTATGGCTTGCGCTGGAAGTAACGGGCCACATAAGCGACGAAGAGCTCCAATGCATCAATACAATGTTGGTAGTCCGTTTGAACGCATTGCGATTGATGTGGCCGGACCGTTTCCAGAATCCGATGAGGGGAAAAAGTACATAGTAGTCGTTATGGACTATTTCACCAAGTGGGTTGAAGCTTACCCATTACCTAACCAGGAAGCCGTTACTGTCGCTGAAGTTCTGGTAAAAGACTGTATTTGCCGATTTGGAGTACCTAGCGAACTACACTCCGACCAAGGAAGAAATTTTGAGTCTGCCCTTTTCCAAACCATCTGTAAAATAATGGGAATCAACAAAACTAGGACAACTGCACTACATCCGCAGTCCGACGGTATGGTCGAACGAATGAACAGAACTATCAACCGATATTTGTCAAAGGTTGTCTCTAACCATCAAAGAGACTGGGACCGACATCTGCATCTGTTCCTGATGGCTTATCGTTCATCCGTACACGAGACTACAGGGCAGACACCTGCTAACATCTTATTCGGACGTGAGTTACGGTTACCATGTGACCTGGTATTCGGCAGCAAACCTGGAGAAGATCTGGCTGGGGAGGATTATGTAACCAACTTGCGAAGAAGAATGGATGAAATTCATGAACAAGTCCGTACACGTATTCAGGTTGCCAGCGACAGGATGAAGGATCATTATAACATCAGGGCTGACGAAGGTGGTTACCAACCTGGAGATCTGGTGTGGTTGTATAACCCGCAGAGGCGTCGCGGATTATAGCCGAAGCTGCAGAAGAATTGGGAAGGCCCCTATGAAATAATCAAGAGAATAAACGACATAATCTACCGGATAAGAAAAACGCCTAATGGGAAGCCGCGAGTAGTTCATTTTAACCGTCCAGCACCTTTCGCCGGCGATAACCAAGAAGACCGTCGTAGAGCTACGGTTCGCAGAATTGAAGTCCAGGAACCAACCTTTGAAGATTTCATGGAAACTTATTCCACTGGGCGTAAAGTTCGGTATGGCGTTACCCGAGAGGAACACCGAGACCTGTTCACGGTATCGTCAGACTATTCCCTTGGTCATTGCATAGCTGAAGACACGAAAATGTCCCGCGGAATCGCTACCGTCTTCAAGAAGAAATTTGGACGACTACAAGAACTGGCCAACCAACGTCCATCCGTCGGGAAAACAGTACGACTTAGGGATAATGACGTGGAACACAAACGATACGTTTACTACTTAGCTACGAAGGCAAAATCAAACCAGAAGCCACTGTATCGAAATTTGTGGAATTCATTGCGCGATCTGAGGGATCACCTATTGGACAACGACATCATGAAGCTGGCTGTACCGAAGATAGGCTGTGGACTAGATGGCTTGGATTGGAGGATTGTGAGAAACATGTTAGAGGTCCTCTTCCGGTATACTGGAATTGAAATCCTCGTCTGCAGCTTCAACCCAAAGAGCCAAGGCAACACAGAACCGACCGTGGACTGTCACTTCTTCAAGACATCCGGGTGCATCAAGGGCGATGCATGTAGATTTCGTCATCAGGGACGAAACAGTCTTATGGACGGAGCAATGTAACGAGCGGCGCCTGGGTGGCGGCAACCAAGCGACCGGCACGGTCCAGTTTGCATTGTCTAGCCGGCGCGCTATTGTGTTGATGGCGCCAGAGGGGGATGACTCATCGGGTCACGCGATACGGTAATAAAATTTAATGACTTTCTGGAAGGAATCTATGGAATCTACCAGAATTACCGGTTGTGGATATATAAACGCAACCCGAGCGGACGGTGAGGCAGTCTACGCTAGAATTGTGACATAAATAGAAGTCTACGTCTGAATGGTGAGATAAATAGAACTAAATATTCATGTATTGTGACATAAATAGAGTTTAATGTTATTTAGTGGTTAAATAAATAATTAAAGTGTATAAATAAATAATATTAGTAGTGTTAAGTGTGTAAATAAATATTCTTAATGTATATAGTCCAGTAGCCTTGTCATGGTTATAATTATAATTATAAGTTACATGAAGTGGTGGTAGTAGGTTTCTATTTTTTTTTTCTTGTATAGGATGTGACTGAGATGCAAAATCCAAGTTTTCGACCTCGGCAACCCTCCGGAACACTTTTGAATATCTCAAAAAATGCTAAATTTTTGCACTTTTTTCGATTTCTTACCATTTTGACTATGAGCACTATTTCCATGCTATACATTTATAAACTAGATTAAATTGTCTACAATCTAAGACCAGAATGGGCTCGGTAGCCATAATAGTTTCCGAGATACAGCTTTTCAAAGTTTGGCAAAATATACAGATTTGAAACACCAACCGTTTCTCTCTACAAAAATTTTACTATATTCTCTCGCGGAAGAACTTTAAATTTCAGCTCAAGAAAGACCATTGAAAATTTTGACGGAATTAATTATTTATTGAAATATTTTTAAAAAGTACTACTTCCGGTGTGTAGATTGAAACCAAAATTATATTGGACTTTTAAGAAACGTATTGAAACCGTAAATACAAAATTTGGTATTTAAATGTTTGATATTTTTGGAGTTATCGTGTCCGAAAAAATTTTAACATACGCACGCACGTACGCACACACAGACAACGTCTCAAAAATGTGTAATTCGTATTCTAGAGACCCTAAAACGTGCTTAACTGCCAAAAACTCATACTCGAAAATTTTGACCCATCACAATACCTCTCTTACAGAATATGAGGCGAGAGGTAAAAACAAAACTTCCTGACGGCATAGGACCAGAAGAACGTTTAGCAGTAATATTGCAGTAAATCTGTTATACTATATTTGAGAATGACTGGCAGTAATACATCATTCTGTCAAAGACATTCCAGTGGCGCGTCAATAATTGTTTGCACAGGAATAGTCAAAATGACTAAATTCGGTAGAGAACTATCGTTTCAGGTCTAAATTGTTTTTCAGGGAAAATATTTATTTAAATAATAATGAGTTATAAAGTTATATTTAAATATTAAAAACTTTTATTTTTAGTAAATGTATAAACAGATCACTCCTATCTACGTCTATGACACAGTCCGACGGGAATTATCAGAACGTTTATGACGGGTTTTCTATTGTTCGAGAAGTAAGTTTCGTTACAATTTTTTCGGACACGATAACTCCAAAAATATCAAACATTTAAATACCAAATTTTGTATTTACGGTTTCAATACGTTTCTTAAAAGTCCAATATAATTTTGGTTTCAATCTACACACCGGAAGTAGTACTTTTTAAAAATATTTCAATAAATAATTAATTTGAGACAAATATTTTTATTTTAAATGAAAGATTATGTGATTATTACCTACAATCGGTATTTTATAAATTTTTCTGTATCTGATATCATTTAAGAATAGGTAATTAAAGTATAATATTTATAATTTATTATTTCGGTATCTTGTAGTCCATGATCGTATGTTTTTCTACGAAAAATTTAAATTATTATGACTTAACAGTCTCAGTGACAATATTAAAATATCATTTATATCTTCTTATGCAGTGTAAATAAAATGACTAAAATATATTTGTGAGTAGTAGCAGTATAATAGTACTTATATATTAATATATTTGTATAGGTAATAAGTAAAAAGAATAAAGTAGGTGGTGGCCACGTCAGATTTTTTATTTTGAGATACCAACTCTGTGAAGTATGCCAAGAGTACGTTTTCGGTATAAATCTTGACTTTTTTCTTCTCACACCAGCTTACAAAAATTTGATAATATATTTCATACCGCGCTTTTGACTTTTCGGGAAGTAATTCTAAGGTAACATTTTTGGCCTGTTCACGTATCTCTGTTGGAGGACTATAATGGATTCTTCACTATCTGACATTTTTCTTTTTGGTAAATAAATAATTCTGTTAGTTTTAGCTTCACTAAACATGTGCTTGTACATTCAAATCAGTGACCTCTAATAATTATGGACGGGAAAGCCGTATACTTTCAACCAGTGACCTATATTAATGTAACGTTTTTATTTATTTAGGTGAAGTGTAAAACCAGTAAAACACGAATATTTATATAACAAGTTTAACTTTTAATTAGTCGCGTGCTCTGACTGACGTTAGTGCTCGCATGGCGCCATATGTCGCCTAATCGGTTAATAGGTATTTTTTCAGTTTATTTTTGGTCAAAAAATTTGAATTTTTAAAAATTCATTGTTAAACTCTTTATTGTCAATTGAACATAATTACATTCTCAAAATTTGAAAAACATAAACAGAAAAAAATATATAATTAACATTGAACACACATGAATTTTACTCACGGTTTTTTTGCCAGCTGGGACCTGCTTTTGAACTTGAGCTCGGATTAGCACTCGACCCAGTCATTTTCATCAAATGAAACCCAAATTAGTGTAACGAATTTGCTATTGTTCTTTGAGCTAAGTTAGTTATCTGACAAACACATGTAATTGTGATGTTAGGTTTTCACCAACGTTACTACTCGCGTGGCGACAAATGGCGCCAAAAGTGACGCACCGTCGTACTTAATTGATTATAGCTTCAAAATGTACGAGGGTTTTCCGAAAAGTATCAGGCCTTATTTTTTTCTGCGAAAACCTGATGGATTTGAATCAAGCGCTCTTGCATGAGCCGACCTTGAACCTTCGTGCGCATGCATGAATTTTTTCCCGCCTGTCGATAGCGTCTGTTGCTGACAAGCAGCATTTGAGTGAGGTAGTGTTTATTTCTCTCGTCGCATTTTCCTTGTTTCCACTGTGATGACTGGGATTTGGATTCCGGGTCGTACCCGTACACCCAGGACTCGTCACCAGTGATTATGGTGTTCATGAAGTTCAGGTCACTGTTTGTGGAGTCCAGAATGTCCTGTGGCCCTGTGGAACTTCAACACGAAGTTGCTCCGCCGTCAGCAGCTTCGGCACGAATTTTGCCGCCACTCTCTTCAAGTCTCACAGGGCATGCTAGACTCCACAAACAGTGACCCTCCGACTTCATGAACACCATAATCACTGGTGACGAGTCCTGGGTATACGGGTACGACCCGGAAGCCAAATCCCAGACGTCACAGTGGAAGCAATGAAAAACCGACGCGAGCACTGACACTACCTCACTCAAATGCTGTTTGTCAGCAACAGACGCTATCGATAGGCCGTACCGTTCTAACCGTTCCGTAGCCTGATTGGTTGACACTGAACGTTCTCAACGCTCTGAGCGTTGACGGCGAGAAAGAAATATTTCAACTTTTGACGGTCCGTTGTGACCGTCATTTTTATTTGCGCATGCTCCGAGACGGAGCATGTAGAGATTTGTAGTAATACCAACCTTTTTTTGGGTAGGAGAGAATGCTCATGCACACCTAGCATCATGCCGAGGCAGCGGATGCCCCCGAGGGGTAAAGGTAGTGTGGGACTTTAACCCACTAAACTCTCCCGTCCCTTTTCCCACTCCATTACCGGAACTACGTTAGTATTACTTCAGTTATGGGGGCTAGCGTATACTTAACTTCTGTCGTCTTTCTCTTTTTCTTCCATAACTCGGGTCATCATCGTCTGGACAATTTCCCATTCTTCTTCTCCCTCTAGCATAGTAGGTATCATGTTGTCTACATTTAGAATCCTACCTAGTTTAATGTTTGCCTCTTGGCGCAGATTATCCCATCTTTCACATTGGAATATTGTGTGTTCCGGTGTATCTATATGGTCGCAGTACATAAATTCTTCTTTTTTCTTGATTCGTTTTAAGTACGTCATGAAGCACCCATGCCCACTGAGAATTTGACTCATATAGTATGTGGTTACCCTGTGCTTTCGTTCTATCCATGGGATAATATTTGGGATAAGCTTTTTGATCCAAATATCCCCTACGTGTGCTTCCCATGTCTCTTGCCATTTGTTATTTGTTTCCTTTTTAACATTTCCTTCTCCTGCTTTGTTTTCCCCATACCTTTTGCCCTTCTGTACTTGTAGTTTGATTGGTGGGATTCCTGCTATTACCAGGGCCGCCATCTTTGATGTGGTCCTATATCCTCTGGCCACTGCTTAGCTCAGCGGTAGAGGGTCCGCCTAGCATGCTAGCGATCCCCAGTTCGATTCCCAGCACAACCGACAATAATACCACTGGGTCCGAGTGGTTGGATTCCACTATAATAACATCTGCCATCCTGTAATGGGAAGTGAATTCTGTAGGTTGGTTACCATCAAAATAAAATACCAGTAGGGCCAGTTTTCTCTGAATGCTACCTAATCTTTCCGCGTTTCTCTTTATTTCCAGTGCAGACGCCCAGATTGGCGCTGCATAAAGGAGCATTGAGTGGACTGTCGACACTAGTAGTTTCCTTTTTTTTCGTTGGTTCCCCGATTCGCGGAAGGAGACGTTTGAGGTTAGAAATCATATTTTCAGCCTGTATAATACTTTTTTCTATATGGATGCCGTGGTCAAGACGACTGCCAAGCTCCATCCCTAGGTATCTTTTTTTTTGTAATGATGTCGATTTCCTTTAGATTGAAGAAGATCCCTCTTGAGTCTTTTCTACCGCTGAGCATGATGCTTTCTGTCTTGTGTGTGGCTAGTTCTATACCTTTGTCTTTGATCCACTGGTGTACTCTTTGTATTGCTTGGTTCGTATTATACATTCGATCCTCCTTATCCTTTGCGGTAGCCATAATTGCTATATCGTCCACGTATGCAATTAGGGTCGTCCTTCCTGGAAGTTGTAGCTGTAGCAGTGAGTTATAATATACGTTCCATAACTTTGGTCCCAGTATTGATCCCTGCGGTACCCCGCAGCTTACTGTATAATCTCTTTCATCTTCTATGATTCTTTTATTGAGGTAGCTCTTTATAATACTCTTCAGGTATTCTGGAGCACCCATGTCCTCTAGTGCCTTATTTATTTCTATCCAGGGTGCCGAGTTAAAGGCATTTTTTTTATGTCTAGTGTGACCATAGCGCAGTATCCCCTTGTTTTTATGGTCTTCCCCATCTCCTTCTTCGCGATCTCTTGCACTTCTTGTATCGCATTTTAGTTGAGCGGTGTTTTCTGAACCCGTACTGGTGTTCAGAAAGTTTTTGATTCTCCTCTAGCTAGTTTGAGAGTCTGGCTTCTAGTATAATTTCAAGGAGCTTCCCTTCCGTGTCTAGAAGATACAGCGGCCTGAAGTCTGACGCTTCGAATCCCTTTTTTCCAGGTTTCCTAATCAGTACTACCCGTGACCTCTTCCATTTTTCAGGGTATTTTGCAGTTTTAATTACCCTATTAAAGGTCTCTTCGAAGATTTCTGGGTGGTTTTGTGCTACTGTTTTTATTATTTCTAGAGGAATTAGATTTGGGCCCGGCGCCTTTCCATTTCTAATCCTCTTACTGTCGAGCTGGATCTCCTCTCTTGTTATTGTTTCTTCATATGTGTTTTGTGTGGGTTCCGCTTCTGTCGTCTCGTGCGTTGGGAATAGTTTTCTTATTATTCGTTCTTTTGTTTCTACCTCTAGTTTCTCATGTGGCATGAGTTTGTGTTTCAGTTTTTTAATGACTATCTGGTAGGTTTCCCCCAAACGTTGTCTTCTACCTCTTCTATTAATTTGTTCCATGCTTTGTCTTTTTCTCTATGTATAGCTGTTTTCAGGGTTTTCTTGGCCGCTTTATATCTTTCCCTGGCGTTTGCTATTTCTATATCCTGTTCTTCAGTCACTGGTCTCGTGATGGTCTTGTTTATTCTTGTCAGTATTCTTCTTTGTTTATTTGTTTCTTTCCGTTTTTCCGCTATGCCCTGTGTCCACCAGTATCTTTGAATATAGAGACTCAGGAAGGAGCATAGTACTGCAACTGTAGCGACTAAAATGTGGTGTCTTAAAATGGCGCCCGTCGATCAGCTGTCCATAACGTTTCCGTTTTATCAGTGGCGTTACATGCAATATTTTCATAATTCGTCAGTAATAAAAAAAATAAAATTTGTTTTTGTTAAACATTTTAAACAGAATAATATTTAGTATAAAAGAGAAGCTTGCTGTTTATTTTATGTTAATTGTAAAAATATTTAATATTTCTATCCCTTATTAATAATAAATTGGCAAAAGAAATTAAAAATCACAAAATTAAACATATCAATTGCATTTATTATTGTCCTTTGAATAAAACAATTTTGTTAAAATATTTGTCTAATTTTTCTGCTTTAGACATATTTTTACAAATAAAATGTAATCTTACCTCTAAATACTTATTGACTATACATTTAATAAGAACTAATTTATGACTACACATGAACGAGTTATCATGATCTACCATATGTGTAAATAAATTATTAAAATTTAAGACTAGTCTCAAAACTTTTTGAGTTACAATAGCTGTTAATTTTTGGTTTGGTTGGGAGAGCTTTTCTCTAATTACCTTCTCAGTAATTTTACAAATTTTAATTACATCGGTGTGTGGGTAACATAGTCCACCCCTATTTTTCACATTAATTAAAGAATTTAAAAATTCTTTTCTATCTCCAAAAAGTGATTCATGATTCACATTTTAATATTTTTCTTATTTTACTGCAAACAAATCCCGCAATGTAAATTACAATTTCGGAAGAAAATTTGGTTAACGCAACGTGTTCAAAGCATAGTCATGTTCATCTAAATTATATTCATATTCTTCAATATTAATTTCGGAGTTTAAAATAACATTTTCTTCATTTATTTCATTTTCCGGTTTTTTATCAGGCTTCTTCAAAATTTTAATATTGTCTAAAGGTATACAGTTACCCACACCTCCATCTCTAATTTCTGCATGTACAAATTTTTTTTTGTATGCGGCTGTAAATTGTCTACAAGTCGGGTTATTATTATAACCCCCTTGAGACCTAATTGTTCCAAAAAACAATTCCAAGTGGTCTTGGCTGCACTTGTATAAATATGTGGGTATAATTTTTAATTTTCCTGATACAATGAAATCATTATAAATCCCTATCATTGATTGGAAGCAGATTAATAAGCCTAAGAAGCCTGATTTTCTGCCCGACTGTAAAATTGACGTGCCGTCTTTTAATTTCAAATTATAAATATAATTTTTAAAATTTTCAACAAAAATTTTAATTTCCTCGATATTATTTTCACAGCTAGCCTTTTTTAAATAACTGTTGCTCAATGTTCTCGAATTTAAAATATCAAATGCATCATTCATTAAAATAATAAAATTAGCAGTAGCCTGACAATTCACAAACTCTTCTAATTTTAAACTGTTTTTGCAAAATAACAATGAATCTGCTACAGATCGACTTAATAATTGTGTAGCTAATCTTACCTTCATTTTTTGTTAAAAAAATGAATATGTTGGAGTCTATGTTTATTACCTAAGTGAAGGCCTTCGTTCTCCTGAATTTCATTAAGTTTTTTAATATAATTGAAATCTATTAATTGATTATCCTGATCTAAAAGCTGTAGCTTTTCCCCGAATGTGTTGCGAACAAGTTTTATCATATGGGACGGATCTGGAAACATATAAACAGAATTGTTTTCTGTACGTAGTTTTGAATTTATACAACTATTACTAACTGTGTACCCAAAAGCCTTGCACATTGTAAAATTAGCTGGACAATCATCAAAAGTAACAATTGTAACGATAATTCCGCTATTTTGCAACCTATCTAAACATTCATTTAATAATAAAGCTTTTTGTTCACTATTTAAACTATTAATAAAAAAATATCCTACAGGTAACTTCCATCTACCATTTATTCCCACCACCATAAAGACTAAACATTCTTTTGCAACTTGCATATGATCATGCTGGATATTTGTACCAAAATCTACATATCCGTGGTAATTCTTCCCGTCGTACTGTATATGTTGACGAATAGCCATCTCATCAAACACCAAAGAACAAATTATCGGCTCAATTTGTGACTCAGCTTTAATTTTCAAAATATCAAATGCCTCTGATGTAAATCCAGTTTTTCCATTTACTGTGGAATACCATTTAGACAAAGTCTTCGGGTGCGGCAATGAATTTACAAATTTTTGACGTACATATTTGTACGCTTTAGGGGAGAAAAGTGCAATGTTATTGCGAAATATTTCTCTACCTGTATGTACTCCTTCTTTGTCTTCATCTTATTCGTTTTACGAAATAAACGTTTCATTAATTCGCTGTTTAGTCTAGTCAAAGAACGGTTTGTAGACGGACTTTTTGATCCTAAAGATTTTATTTATGGGATGTGTTTGGAGGTCTTTGGTGATAATTATACCAAAAGTCCCCGGCCCTACGGTGTGTGCTAAGTCCGTAGCGTAGCATAATGTGTCACTGTTTTTGGTTTTTTACATTTATCGTGTAATTGGGTAATGATACGCAAAAAATTATATCATATAATTATAGAGCACTAAATTCTCTACACAAAAAGTCATTAGCAATTTTCTTGTAAATGGCACAGTTTTCGAGAAAATCGCTAAAATGTATTTCGAATATTTATATCATTTTTAAAAAGTCGAAATTTCGTCTCCTCACACAAATTAATGTTATTTATAAACTGATAAAAATAACGACCCCTGCTTTTTTGCACTGAATTCTCCGAACATTTTTCTATGAAGAAAGAAGCAGGGGTCGTTATTTTTATCAGTTTATAAATAACATTAATTTTTGTGTGAGGAGACGAAATTTCGACTTTTTAAAAATGATTTAAATATTCGAAATACATTTTAGCGATTTTCTCGAAAACTGTGCCATTTACAAGAAAATTGCTTATGACTTTTTCTGTAGAGAATTTAGTGCTCTATAATTATATGTAATAATTTTTCGCGTATCATTAATCAATTACACGATAAATGTAAAAAACCAAAAAAAGTGACACATTTTGCTACGCTACGGACTTAGCACACACCGTAGGGCCGGGGACTTTCGGTATAATCATCACCAAAGACCTCCAAACACATCCCATAAATAAAATCTTTAGGATCAAAAAGTCCGTCTACAAACCCTTTTTTAGCGTTCGTTGACTAGGCTAGTTACCATTAAATGTCTCTAGTATGGCTTCACCACACTCTTCATTAAGCAAATTCTTCTTTTTTATTTCAGATATTACACATTTGAGTGTAGAAATTTGCTTTTGTTGTGTCCAATTCTTTTTTTGAAGGTATCTGATTTTTTTGGATTTTTGTTCAACCAGTCCTGATAAATCTTGTATTTTTCTCTTCAACATGACTTTTCGCGGTGTATCAGCAACAACTGGTGGTATCATATTCCTTTTATCTGGGCTATCTGGTTCACCAAACGTGGACTTGAAATAATAGCTGATGAAGATTCAGTTGTTGAAAATACAGGCACACATAGATTGCCCTCAGCAGCAGCACTATTTTCAGGAATTAAAATTTCTTAGTTTTTACCCCCCGTAGATCGAGCCTGCAATAAAAATAAAATAAGTATACATTTAAAAAAAACTGACCATTATAATAAAATACTATTAATAGCGGTAATTATTGGTCAAAGCGTAAGTATAAATTAAACGCACCGTGTTTATAACCTAAAGACGCATTCACAGACCGAAATTTGAAGAAATTCGGTGAAAATTGATGTAGTTAGGAGACAATTAAAATAAATAAAGTAAAATAAACAGCTGTAGTAGTACTCGTTTAACCGATTTGTCTTGGTTCAGTCAGAATCTCAAAACATACGTCGACCTTAGAAGGCCAAAACGGTATCGGAAAGATTTAAGAACATTAAGTGGTCAGCTTACAACACCCGAGACCTGTTAAATGCAAGATGTTTTTTGCAATTTTAACAACAATCACATATTGTCAGTCAAAAGAGACCAGAATAATGGAACTGCGGGTGTCATCATATGCAGCAGTGAAATGTGCTTATACCAGCGCAGCTTTCGTGCGCAACTACTCGCTCAACTAAGAACAAGTAATGAAACAAAAATAATATGAAACCTTATGAAACTTACATATTTTACTCTTTCAATCTTTATTGAAGGCAACGCATCGTCTCTCAGTCGAATCTTCATGCTTGAACTTCTATCAAAACAATTTCACCTAAGTGCAAGCTGCACAAAAATCTCTTTCCAGATAGCTTCCAATCAAATTTATCAATAAAAGCTATCCATCGATCTTGCTTCTCTTGATTCTTGGGAAATCTAGAACATAAGACTATTTTTTTTTAGTTTCGAAATTATATTAGAGTTAACCTCAAATTTAAATATTAATTATAAAAATATAAAAATTATCGTAATATGAAAAACGAACATTGTATTTAACAATATAATAACATTTTAAGAAATTAATATAAATGATTGATAAAACTTACCGATTAAAAGTTATGCCTCTTTCTTTTGAGTTTCTTCGCTGCGAACGGCCGCATGCTGCACAACTAACCATGTTTTTCATAAATAATTTAAAAACAAGGATTTAAATAAACTGAAAGATTGTGCTGAAGAGAATAAATTACCACAACGATGTAGTATGCTTCTCTGTGTAAAAAATAAGCTTATGAAACTACAAATTACGCACACACGAGTTACACTGTGCAGCTGTCAAGAGTGAAAATAACCTAACTCGGTTTGAGCCAATCAGAATGCGAAATTTTGGGGTCTCAAAATGGCGAACTTCCGTCGCATTGTTTTTATTGTTTACAGATATACTAAACTCCTTCCTGTGTCTTTGTATTCATTGACCAGTATACTGGCTTCTTTTTCTGCGTTCAGTGTCCTTTTCCTCATAGTAGCGTTGCAAATTTCTTTTAGGAGATTTGTCAGTTCCTCCGATGTTTCTATTTTTCTTTGTTTTACAATTCGTTCTATTGTTGTTGCAATGTTATCATTCTGTAATGTGGTTACATTCCATCCTCTTCTGCTAGTGGCCTTCTATAGTTTTCTTCAATCCCCCGTTTGCCTATCTGGAATGTTATGGTTTTGTGTGGGCTCATGTTTCAGCGTCATGAGTCTCCCACCCTTCCATGCTTCTTATCAGTTTTTTCGTGCATGCGGTGACGTCTATGAAGGAGACTTCATTTTTATTAGCAAATGTTGGAGTGTCACCTTGGTTTGCTATGTGCAACCCGCGGCTATGTAATAACTCTGAGAGGAGTTGTCCTTTTCTGTCAGTGTAGGGTGAGCCCCATTCCGCTGATTTTCCATTAAAGTCTCCCCCTATTACTATTTCTGTCTTTATTTTATTGACACTGTGGTCTAGTTCTTGTAGGTATTCTTCGTATCTTTCTGTCCTGATGTTGGGTGGGAAGTAGCAGCTATATACTACCATTTCTGATGTTTGCACCCATACGAATCCTGTTCCTTTCCCCCAGTTTGCTACTGCTATCTTTTGTTTGTTACAGATCAGTATTGCCGCTAATAGTTCTTCGTCGGTTTTTCCAGGTTTTCTGTCGTCCTATGATCTTCTGGTTTGGTTCACTCGCAATCACAATGTCTGCGCTTCTGTTTCTAATGTCCGCGTGCAGAAGGTCATGGGCGCCCGCCGCTCTATTTAGATTGACTTGGATGAACTTTTTTTGTTTTATTTGTAGCTTCTCCGATATGCTTTCTAAACTTCTTGCAGCTAGTGCTGTTTGGCCTGTGTCCTGTCTCTTGACAGTTCCAACAGTTACGCGGGTTCCGTGCATTCCGCTACTTTATGGCCTTGTTTGCCACACTTTAGGCAGGCTTCCTTTCTGTCTGGTCTGTCTGTTTTTTGCATGTGTGGCACATAGGTACTTCTGTTTTTTCCCTGACCGGGCATTTGCACAGCCCTATACGGAGGTATCCTTTTAGTCCAGGAATAGGGTAGTTTACCATAGTAGCAAATTAGCAATCCAGTCAATTATATTGAAAGGAGACCCCAGTAATAAGTTATTGCCATGAAAAAAGTTTTCAAAAAGTTAATAGTTCTTTAAATATTTAAGATTTTACGTATCGTACATCTACGTCACAGTAATGCGTTCTCTCTCAAGCTCTCTCTCTCACACATCTATCCTATTCTGAATTATTGCAACGTGTATGCCGTCTATCTTTGTTCAACGTAGTGTTTCTTTATCTATGAACTGTCATGTAAAGTAATGTACTTTAAAAATTAATCACAATAAATTAAATTTATTTATAACTATTTCTGCCAAATAAAGTTACACGTTAGGGACTTAGCTTCGTTGAGTCTTCGATATTATATAAATATAAACCATAGGGACAGACAAACGATATAATTGTCAAAATATTTAACCAATTTGACATTTTATAATATATTTCGTAGATATCGTGGATCCGTTATCATTCCAATCAATGTCATTAACAAAAATTAAATTAAATTCTTTGATAATTCCAATGTACCTTGCCCGAATTTTGTAGTAAAATATGTGCAGTTTAGCGCGCTAGCATAAAATCATACTTTTTTTGCTAAATCTGTAATGAAAATTGATAAGCTTTGACCGAATACTCCCATTGCCAGATATGTTGAATGACATAGGTCTGCGAATCATATAAGTGGTACTAAAAGTCAGGATCAAATTTTTGAAGGCAAATTTATAAATTATGTATCTAAATAATATATTTTCACGTGTATTCTTACATACAGTAATAAAGAAACTACCAAATTGTATTTTATATTTTGTAACATTTAAAAACAGTTGATTTTACATGAGTACATTTTAATTCCAGCCCCATTGTTTGAGAAGATTTTCAGTTGTACATCTACGTCACACAAACTTTAAAAATTAATTACAGCTTTATGAAGAACAATTAAGGCTTATCAGTACTCTCAATCTCTTTCAAATAACATGAAGTTTCAATAAAAAAATTTAAAAACATTGGTAAACTACCCTATTATACCAAAAAACAGGCCCAAACCTCAGAAAAAATAATTCATAACATCTGACGACTGATTTCGGTTCCTCAGACAGTGCACTATCACCGGAAACAAAGTCCCCAAAAATTACCGCATTGGAAAATTTGCAGGAACCAATAGAAATATTACTAGGTATTTTAATGTAAACTGCTAGAAAGTGAAATTAGAGTTTACGGACCCTAGGGGTGGTCTGATGTGGTTCAAATGTTATTTTATGAAGAAAAAATATTTTTTTCGACCCAAAGACAAATGGATCTAACCATAGAACAGAAGCTGATGCGCAATTTCAAGACAAGCGGGCTAATAGACTAGACGGGAAATCCGAAATTCGCAGTTCTAGGTGCATTTTATGTAACATTTTGGTAACATGAGTTTCTAGACTAATTTGACCCCGCTGAATTCGAATCTGCCCGTTACCAAGCCGAATATTGCATGCAACACCCGGAATCCAAGATGGCGGCCTTTTTTTGAATCTTTACGTAAAACACGTAATTATTGTATTTTTGAGAATGATGAGTCTTTTTCTAGGTTTTCGGTGTCTCTGATTTCATTGAATCACACAGTTTTAACATGCCAATGTAATATTCAAGATGGCGGCCGAAGAAACCGGAAGTTAAACAGTCCAAAGAATATACAAAAACATTTTAATCAACTTTCGGGTTATCAAGGGCCTTACAAAAATTTAATATAATGTATATTACGTAAAATTTACAAAGGAATCCAATGCCGTAAACTGGATGTCGATAACTTTATCCGTTCAGAAAGTAGAGTTGATTAAACACAAAAAATATTTTAGATTCTTAAATTTTGCAATTTTCACTTGAAGATAATAATTAAATTTTTGGTTATCAATGCCCTTACAAAAAATTTAATATAATGTTTCTTACGTAAAATTTACTAAGGAATCCAACGCCGCAAACCGGAAGTCGATATCTCTATTCGTTCAGAAAGTATAGTTGATTAAACAAAAAATATTTAAAATTCTTAAATTTTGCAATTTTCATTTGAAGATAATAATTAAATTTTTGGTTATCAAGGGCCTTACAAAACATTTAATATAATGTATCTTACGTAAAATTTACTATGGAATCCAATGCCGAAAACCAGAAGTTGATATCTTTATCCGTTCAGAAAGTATAGTTGATTAAACACAAAAAATATTTTAGATTCATAAATTTTGCAATTTTCACTTGAAGATAATAATTAAATTTTTTGTTATCAATGGCCTTACAAAACATTTAATATAATGTATCTTACGTAAAATTTACTATGGAATCCAATGCCGAAAACCAGAAGTTGATATCTTTATCCGTTCAGAAAGTATAGTTGATTAAACACAAAAAATATTTTAGATTCATAAATTTTGCAATTTTCACTTGAAGATAATAATTAAATTTTTGTTATCAATGGCCTTACATAAAATTTAATATAATGTATCTTACGTAAAAGTTACCAAGGAATCCAACGCTGCAAACCGGCAGTCGATATATTTATTCGTTCATTCAACATAAAAAATATTTAAAATTCTTAAATTTTATAATTGTTTGTGAAAAAGTAGGGCAACTAGCCACGAAATGGGACTGTTATGTTATTATAAAAATATATTATAATGTAATTACAAATTTTAAAGGGCTAACGTGCCGACATTTCTCTGTAAACTACTGGTTTAACGCATTTTCATCCCTTTCAACACCACAACTGCGAATGCCATCGCACGCACGCACACACGCATGCGCGCGTACACACACATGCATGCGCGCGTACACACACACACACACGCCTAAACATGCACACATAAATACGTACTTAAACTCAGTCACAAGACGCGTAGCACCTTGAAAAAGGGTGGCAGAAGCCCTTTTCCCCCGTTTTTAAACCACTTCCGGTGAAAGTTTTGGCCCATTTTGAAAAAAAAATTATCTTTAGGTCGAAAATAATATTTGAACCATATCAGACCACCCCTAGGGTCCGTAAACGCGAATTTCACTTTCTAGCAGTTTACATTAAAATAGTGTGGGTAGTAAATAGTCGGGATTGCAGTCAATTTTCTTTATTTTCTACACTGCCAACGTTTCGACAACACTTGTGTCTTCTTCAAAGGCTCTACACACTAAAAAACATCGAGATGTTATACAGAAGTACATTTTAAATAATAAGTTACTTACAGTAGATGAACTTTAGATATTGTTAAGATAAGTGCATAACAAAGTTGCACCAATTAGATACATAAATTCTGGTACTACAGAATAGTCAAAAATAATTATAAATTTAAAACACGTCCACGAAAAAATACTCATGTTACATGGGCAAGCCAAAAATAGAGAATAACGGTTAAACCACTGTCCTGCGGGAAAGCATGTATATACAAGTTATCCTTATGACGAAAGTACGCATGAATAAAAAAACAGCGGAACCGTGCAACATGAAAGTGAAACTTAAGCTAAGAATTATTGTAGTGTTATGTATTAAATAATTGTAAAATATTTGAATATATGTTGCTCAGATCTTGTATATCGCTGCGGAAATTAACACAGTTTTCTTCCTTTTGTATGTGAAGCATTTCCAGAATCAATCTTTTTTGTAGATTTTTTTCTCTGTCGATGACTTCAGTGTTTCCATAATCAAAGGTGTGATTATGGTCTCTACAATGTTGCGTTAGCGCACAGATGTTAGTGGTTTTGTTTGCAGACTTTGCTCTGGTTTTTAATAAACGTTTAGATTGACCTATGTAGCATTTGTTGCAGTCTTTGCATGGGATTTTGTATAGCACTCCTGACTGCATCATGGTGTCTATGGGATCTTTAATTTTGCTATACAGGTTGTTTATGGTTTTTACCGGTTTTTGAGCGACATTAATATCCAGTTTCAATTCTAAAACCCGCTTTAAGTTGTACGTAACTCCCTCTACATACGGAATTGAGACATACATTTTATTCTGCACCGGTGCGTTGTCAAGGTTGTTGCTGTCACTGTGTTCTGAAGAAGTTGGGTTATGATTCAGGATCTTGTTTATTGTCTTCCGTGGGTATTTGTTAGCCTTTAATAATTCTTTTACCGTGTGTACGGCTTCATTCTGGTGTTCTGGTGATGTTAAAGAAGCTATAATTCCTGGACTATTTGTCTCTTAGAGCTTTCCCGATCTCTGCATCTGCCATGATCGTGGTTTTCTGAGTGCCTCTGGGTCCTGGTCTCATTTGTTTTACCATAAAGCCTTCGTTCTTCTGCGTGGCGTAATACCAACCTAGTAATATTTTTATAATCCTTATCGCCGGGATTATAGAGACAGGAATGCTTCTGAACTTCGGTAATTAAAATTTCAAGAAAATTATCCATTTTTCTTACTTAACGTTACTTACACACTGATCACAACAAACAACACAAGTGACATTAGAATATAACATAACCAAACAATTTTGGTTATATGTCATTTTTCATTTCTAATAGTGTGCAGCTCTGAAAACGTTGACGTGATGTGAAATACCAACGTGTTTTGCGGACGTAGCGGCCGCAAAACGAACGGTGTAAACGGTTCATGTGAATCCAGCTTAAGGGGCTGGCTCCTGCGAACTGTCATGGGAGAGAGTTCTTCCTTGTCTTTTTTAACATGCCATTTCTTTCTAATGTAATAACTGCGCATGCTCTGAAATTTGGCAGTTGCAATACTGTCATTGGTTAGAAAGAGACAACCTCTCTGCTTTGTTGCGGGTTGCATACGATTTGTTTGGAGACACGGGCAGATGCACAGATGACAATATACTATATAGATAGTAAACTGCCGTGTTAGGTATCGGGACTGCGTTCAGTACCCTCTGAAGTGTGGAATGATAATGAATTTGACTAGGCAACCCACGATGTAGTTTAAAATAAAATAAATTATTAAAATGAAACTTTCTGTAATGCTATAGAACCGTAAGTGATAACAAAATCGCATATATTTTTATTAAACAATATATCATTTCCATAATATATTGGAAAATACAGCGAATTGTTTACACGTACAGTTTAATAGCGTTACAGAAAGCACCAAAAGTAGAAGAGATAAAAATTTAAAAAATTGCACAATATATACATTTATTTAACAATATCCGAAGATTTCATTGCACAGTAAATTACAGGAAGATACATAATAACACCAAAAGTAGAAGTGAGCGGATCCATATGATTCAGGCTTTCCATTCCTAAGACATCCAACCACATCTTATAAATATACATATGAGTCCTAGAATTTGGAAAGCGATGAACTGTTACACCTAAAAACAAATTGAAATTATTAATTTAAATTTCATGGAACTTTAAAGAAAGGAAAATTTCATATATTAAAAAAAAAGTTTATATTAGATATATTTTGGTTGTGTTATTTTAATATTATATATTTTGTGTTAAATGCACTTAAATTAAATAAGAGTGAAAAATAAAATAATCGTACTTACCAGTAACAGTACAATTATTAATGCAACACTTGATATTACTGGAGGCACTGGAAGGCATCATAATTTCGTAAATTATAATATGATAGACTGTCAATACAAACAGTAAAATAAGATAACAAAACACGATTTTCAGAGACAACCCGACCAAAAAATTCAAATTATTGTTATTGTGACAAACACGTGACCAGTCTGGTGACATGAGGAGCCCTCTCGTAGGTGGAAAATACACTACTTAACGTAGTTCCACCATCTTCTATTTAACTTTCTGCTGCCTGGGCAGATGCTTTCTTTCCGGTCCATATTCAAATGCACGTTTTTAATTATATTGACATTTCATTGTTTTCAAGATTGTTTTTCAACGCGGCTTGATTTTAAAATTCAATGTTCATAACTTTAAATATTATATAAATTACATATTTTTAATAAATAGTTAGTATGATGGCCAAAAAATAGAATACATTATGCGTGCGGTAGGTAATTTTACAAAGCTCGGTTTTATTAAAGCACTCTGCTTCGCGTCGTACTTTAATATAACCTACCGCACATATAATGTAAATTACAATTAAAATATACAGTGTAAAAGTAGAATGTGACGTCATCTGTTTGGAATGTCATTTTTAGAATACTTTGACTTTGATATTTACTATCATATACTTTTATACCGGCTGCAGACTTTTTTTGACCTATAGGAAATACAATGTTACAATAATTTTTAATTCGCTCTAAATTTTTACATATTGATTTTACAGCACTTGAAGAGTAAATAAAAAAGATGTTCAGAGTAAAAAACTACATCGAATAAGCTTAAATTTGTTATTCAATGATTGCATTTCTCATAAATTATAAATAATTAAACAAATGTGATGGCTAAGTAAAAAGTAACATACAATAATGTTCTTGAACACACGGGTTTTACTTAAAATAAAATAATATTGAAAAATTGAATCGAACTATTTAAGGCGGGAATGTAGCTGCACATAAAGAGGAAAAACAGTGCTCTATGGTTTGTAAAATATTGAATCTAATACAAACGTAAGAACATTGGAATTTTTTTACGACAATATGTAATATTCACTCTACAGTGCGACGCATTGATTTTACTAAATTTTGCCATATAGTCCATTTACTGAGCATACTTCTGTGTGTCATACATTTACCAGAGAAGCACCCATGGGGAAGTTGTTACTAATGGTCTAGTAGTTAAAAAAAATTTGGGTGCTTGTCCGAGTGAGTGGCAGTTTTGGCAATATTTTTGAAAAATGCCATACTTTTTTAGTTTTTTGCGATTAACGCGTAAACGGTTAATATTACGACAAAAAGTAATTACAAAATTGTAGAGCATAAAATAGGTACAAAAAACTTCCATATAAATAATACAGTTTTGGAAAAAATCAACAAAATTTGTTTTTAAAAAGCACTCTTTTTATATTCAGTTATAATTTTGTTTCTTGTCACACGAAAACATCTGCCATATGTTAACGGGTTGAAATATTGACTTCCGGTTTTTTGCATTCGATTCCTGGAATATTTCTCTATAAGAAACAAATTCGCAAAATTTTTGCGACTCTTACTTATCTGCCGTGTAAACTTATTCTACGAGAAAAAATAAGAAAATTTTTAAAATTTCTATTAAACGTTGGTTTAAATCAACTATAACTTCTGATCCATTAGTAATATCGACACCCGGTTTTCAGAATTGGATTTTTCAATCATTTTTCTATAAGGCACAGTATTATGTTTTGTTTAAGGCTATAGGAGAGGGTTTATTTTGAGATTTTCTCTGAGAGAGAAAAAAACATTTTTGTTATTTCTTGGGAATTTTTGTGTTTAATGTGCTATAATATCTAGTAGACGGATTAAAATATGGGTTACCGGTGTCCAGAATCGGATTTTTTAAACATTTCTTTATTGGGGAGATTATATTGAAAATCTGAGGGCCGTGGATAAATACTAAGTATTTTGTTAACATTGTTCCTGCATGTCACAGAAAATTATTAGAAAATTATATTTATAAAGTATGTAAACAGAAACAGGCATATGAAGTATCATCTGAATGTATTTCAAAGTGCTATTAACAACATGTTTAAACCGAGTTTAAACAGTATTTTAATGAAAAATATTAACTCAATGAAATACAGTGAACTCATTATAATGGAATTGCATTTCTTATTAACTATGTCATTTGAATAAAGCTGTTAGTATTACTATTACTACTTATATTTACATATAATATGGTCTGATATCACTCATTTAAAACTTTAAAGGCAAGTGATAAAAAGCAGAAGAATATCTAGTACATGTTTTGAAAAAAGGATCACTTTGTCAACAAAATAGCAATTATCCACGGCCCTAAGATTTTCAATATAATATCCCCAATAAAGAAATGTTTAAAAAATCTGGATACCGGTAACCCATATTTCAATCCGTCTACTAAATATTAGAGCAGATTAAACACAAAAATTTCAAGAAATAACAAAATTGTTTTTTTCTCTCTCAGAGAAAATCTCAAAATAAACCCTCTCATATAGTCTTAAACTAAACAAAATACTGTGCCTTATAGAAAAATAATTCACAAATCCAATGCCGAAAACCGGGTGTCAATATTACTAATCGATCAGAAGTTATAGTTGATTTAACCTAACGTTTAATAGAAATTTAAAAAAATTTCTTATTTTTTCTCGTAGAATAAGTTTACACGGCAGATAAGTAAGAGACGCAAAAATTTTGCGAATTTGTTTCTTATAGAGAAATATTCCAGGAATCGAATGCAAAAAGCCGGAAGTCAATATTTTAATTTGGTTCTAGGACAATTTCCCACCGAACAATAATCCCCCTCCCCCCGGACAATATCCCTCCAGGACATTATCCCCCTGGACAATATTCCCCTCGGACAATTTCCCCGTCGGACAATTTCCCCCTGGACATTATTCCCCATGGACAATATCCCCCTCGGACAACATCCCCCTAAAAATATCCCCCTGCCAACATCCCCCTTGAGTCCAACAGAACTAATAAATAATAATAAACTAATCTATATGCTAACAAAACCCTTCTTGAGTCCAACAGAACTCCGTTTTTTTGACATAAACTAGTCTATGCTAACAAAACCCTTCTTGAGTCCAACAGAACCCAGTTTTTTTAACATAAACTAATAGTTATTATAATGTGTAATACACTTAAACAACAACAGTGTTTTAATGTCCAGGGTGGATATTGCCCGAGGGGGGTGTTGGCCGGGGGGATATTGTCCGAGGGGATATTGTCCTGATACCGTTTAATTTAGGGCATTTTAAATACAAAATGTATTAAAACTCATGAGCCGCACTGTAGGTAAAATGTTATACAATACATATATACGAGTAAATAATGCGTTTGGTTATTTCTTTTGCCTTATAAATACAATATTTTACAAATACGATGCCACTTTTAGAGCGCGTTCGCTAGTGCTGCTAGTTCGACACACTAAATCTGTATATATCTCTTCTTTTTCTCCGCTTATTCATAGACAGCTACATTCCGGCCTTAATTTGACATTTCGCTGGCCAAGGGTTTTTATTTACATGCAACAGCGAATGTGCGAGTGTGACGGATATAGAGATAGAAAGAGATGAACGCGGAAGGCATTGCCAAGACAAAATTCATGTAGAGCAGTGAAGTTTGCAGCAGGCAATGTCTATGTATACACCTAGATTCAGTGAATTAGCTTCCGCTCATACTACTTTAATCGTTAATCAAGCGCTTGAAACCAGGACGGACCAAGTTTTTTGCTTACTGTTTTTAAATAACTCTAATTTCTGACTGGACAAAGATGTCCACTTCTGGTTTCCGGTAATAGATTCCCCAAATATTTGATGCACTATTTTAAAATTTTTTTAGAGCCTTAGTTAAAGCCAAAATCCAATGTTTAGCTTGTAGAAATAGTATTTTGTTTTTATTTAACTGTTTTCTCTCCGAAACAAAACATTAACTTTCAGGTTCACTAAGGCCCCTTGCATTAAAAAAAAAAATTCTATAGCAAAATATCTGGGGAATCTAATGCTGAATACCAAAAGTCGATATCTTTGTCCAGTCAGAAAAAATTAGAGTTGATTAAAAACTGTAAACAAAAAGAAAACTACAATTTCACTGTTTCAAAAATGCAAGGTGAAATGCCTTGAGACCTGACTACAGTAGTTATATTGATAACTTGGTCCGTTCTGGTTTCAAAGCGCTTGAATAATATGTAAGTTGTGGGTAATCATTTTACTCAGAATTTCAAGCTCTACAACATTTTTAAGGCAGAGTTTGATTGTATTAGTTGTTTTTGAGATATTATTCTGTAAATAAAAAAATGTGCTTTCTTACTACAAATCTGTACGTAGCGGTTAAAGCTCCCCTAACAAGAGGGGGGAAATTTGTATGTTCATTCCAGACCTAAACTGAAGAAAACAAAACAATTTCCAGCTTCCCCTAATTCGGCATTTTTCTACTCCCCAACCACTAGGCTATTAGTAGAATAAGCAGAATTAGGCGAGAGGTCATGTGCTGGCCACATCAGATTTTTTAAAGAATACTGGAACTAAAAGACTGATTTATACCTTACTATGAAGAACAATCAATTTAGTTATAAAATTTGACGCTAAATTCAAACATAGTGATTTCAAATAATAAAATTCATGTAAGTGCATGTGAATATAAAATTGGTAATCATTTTATTTATAAATTCTAGAATCGCTAAATAAAGACAACAAAATCAAAAGGTTTAATAAAATGTCATCAAAAGTTGTGTGTACCTGACAGTACGGTTTATCTCGTGACAGGAACTTTTATATCAATAAAAAAGGGCTCGTTGGATGCCGCTTTTTATTCTGAACATTTTTGTATTTACAGTGTGCCTGTAAAATTAATAGGTAAAAACAAAATTAAAATTTTAACATTGTTTTTCCGTTAGGTCAAAAAAGTTTACACCCAGTATATTTTTAGGTAATGTTATTCTTTATAATAGGATTAAAAACATTATTATTTTTATTTTATAGTAAAAATGAATATGTTCCTACCCTTTCAAAACGTGGCAAACGTAACTTAATCCATAATGAGTTACGCAGACTGCTTTTGGCAACCCGGTTGTTCCGCTAGAAAAATGAATACAACAGGGGTCGAAAACACTTTCAGGCTTATAAACTTCGAACTCATTTTCAGTTCCTTGTTCCACAAGAAAATCTGAAAAATGTGTGTTTCTCTCTGATTCTCCAAATACAACAATTTCAATATTCAGTCCTGATTGTTCCACAGCTTGCTCCATCAAATTTTCTGATTCTTCATCGCAGAAAAGAATTTGGGGTGTTACTATTTTTAGCTGATGAACAAAGTCACCTAAAAATAAAACATAGAATTACCTTGATTGATTTATTTGTCAATTAAGTGAAACAGTAAATGAAAGATTTATAATTTAGATAACTTATTTTCTGATAATTTATCTTGATTGTGACGGGAAATCTGATACCACTTCTATTATTAATACATTATTATTATTTTAATTATTAACAATGAAATCAAAATAGTATTAGCCCCCTCAAAGTGGAAATTTAAAACTTAAAATATACAAATCAAATGTGCTCGTAAAATGCTATTGATTGCTGTTCATTATTTTGAAAATGCTGGTTTAATTTTCATTTAAAAATTGTGTTTTTAAGTTTCTTATAAAACATCAGAATAACTATGCAATTAATCAAATGGATATTATAACCAATGCTATACCGAAACTTACAAAATTACTGTAGTAAATAATTACAAATTTACATTAATTATTTGAGACGATAATAAAATAACTATAGTCCTAAATTTTCTGCTACATTATATTTTTATGAATAATTATTTAATAATCATTTTTGAAGAACTAAATTCGTTATAAATAATTTGTTAATACTAAAAATTGTTTATCTCAAGTGATATTTGGAAAGATTATTCAACAAGATGTACTTAAGTTAATCAATTCTAATTTGGTATTAGTCGAGTCAATATACTAATCCACTTCCCGTTTTTTGCGCAGTAAGATGGATCGAAAATCAAATAGAAACTTTGTGACTACTTGTGATCCGCTTGGGTTTGCAAATTGCATTTGTGCACTGCAAAATGCATTCTGAAAAGTGCATTTTTGCAGGCAGTAGTTTAAAAATTAATAACTTGGCGAATAACGACTGCAATTGCACCAGTGCGGGTCCTCGGGGGTTTTCGAGGTCGCAGAATCCGAATCTGATAATTAAATTCAGCCTCCCGGGTACCTGGGGCACCGTATCTGGACATATACGTCATCCCTTGGGGGTTTCCTAAAATTATCGTGCAAGGCGGCAGAAAATCGGCATCTGGGGGTTTCTTGGGGGCGCTGATCTCGAATCGGCCATCGGCAACCCTCTCCCGGGTACCTGGTGCACCGGACC
Organism: Agonum fuliginosum; assembly: GCA_947534325.1. Taxonomy (NCBI): domain Eukaryota; kingdom Metazoa; phylum Arthropoda; class Insecta; order Coleoptera; family Carabidae; genus Agonum; species Agonum fuliginosum. Next base: position 17,089,152 of record OX384031.1, on the reverse strand, counting down.
TGGACATATACGTAATCCCCTGGAGTTTTCCTGAATTTATTATGCGAACTGAAAGAAAATCGGTATCTGGGGGTTTCTTCGGGCGCTGATCTCGAATCGACAACCCTCTCCCGGGTACCTGGGGCACCGGACCTGGACATATACGTCATCCTCTGGAGTTTTCCTGAATTTATCATGCGAACTGAAAGAAAACCGGCATTCGGGGGTTTCTTGGGGCGCTGATCTCGAATCGGCCATCGACATCCCTCTCCCGGGTACCTGGGACACTGGACCTGGACATATACGTCATCCTCTGGAGTTTTTCTGAATTTATTATGTGAACTGAAAGAAAACCGGCATTCGGGGGTTTCTTGGGGCGCTGATCTCGAATCGGCAACCCTCTCCCGGGTCTACTTAGTTTAATTTCATAATGTAATTTCTTAGTTTAATAGTTTGCATAAACCCACCATAAAACTAAAAATCTGAAAATTATGGCGCGTGGTTAAATGAAATCTTAAACTACTTCTTACACCTTTCGTCAACGGTTACTCTTCTCTCTCCGGAAGATCTCCCTCTCATGGTATCAGGCCATAGGGTCTCGCTACGTTGTGCCTGTCTGTATAAGAGAGTGTCCATATTAACTCACACAAAGGTACCTTTAAAATAAAGGTACGGTGTCCCCAGGTACCCGGGAGAGGGATGCCGATGGCCGATTCGAGATCAGCGACCCAATAAACCCCCGAATGCCGGTTTTCTTTCAATTCGCATAATAAATTCAGGAAAACTCCAGAGGATGACGTATATGTCCAGGTCCGGTGCCCCAGGTACCCGGGAGAGGGTTGCCGATTCGAGATCAGCGCCCCAAGAAAACCCCAGATACCGATTTTCTTTCAGTTCGCATAATAAATTCAGGAAAACTCCAGGGAATGACGTATATGTCCAGGTTCGGTGCCCCAGGTACCCGGGAGAGGGTTGCCGATGGCCGATTCGAGATCAGCGCCCCAAGAAACCCCCGAATGCCGGTTTTCTTTCAGTTCGCAAGATAAATTCAGGAAAACTTCAGAGGATGATGTATATATCCAGGTACGGTGCCCCAGGTACCCGGGAGGCTGAATTTAATGTCAGATTCGGATTCTGCGACCTCGAAAACCTCCGGGGACCCGCACTGGTGCAATTGCAGTCGTTATTCGCCAAGTTATTAATTTTTAAACTACTGCCTGCAAAAATGCACTTTTCAGAATGCATTTTGAAGTGCATAAATGCAATTTGCAAACCCAAGCGGATTACAAGTAGTCACAAAGTTTCTATTTAATTTTAGGAAGCGAATGCAAAAAACCCCATTTCGATCCATCTTACTGCGCAAAAAACGGGAAGTGAGGCCGATTTTAGTAGTATATTGACTCGACTATAAAGATACCACAATCTTTATTAATATTTATTATAAAAAAAGAAAGTTTATTTTTGTGTATTTGAGATAAATCTAAAAAAAGTTTCAATTAACATGAATATTTTTAGGACTATTATAGGAAGCATAATATTAAATAAATAAAAATATGCTCAAAGATAAAGGACGCTATTTGGGCTTTGCAAGGGCACACTGGGGTAGGTGCACATTCTTTGTTATTATGTAGAAAACGAAAGCGATAGTATGGACAATATCGATGAAATTATAAAATACTTTGCTAAAAAGAAATCAAGAAAAAATATAGCTGTTCACATTAATTTTTACTTCCTTGTACAGAGTAAAAAGGAAGTATTGTAATCGCGAACAATTTCGGTTCTCAGATTTTGATGGAAATATCCGTTTTGACCTTTTCTGAATCCATTATGACTAGTTTCGTCGTGACGTCTGTACGTACGGACGGACGTACGTGCTTACGGACGTATGTATGTCGCATAACTCAAATACGGTTAGACGTAGAAAGTTGAAATTTTGTATTTAGGACTGTTATAGCATCTATTTTTGGTTTCAATCTACAAACCGGAAGTAGTACTTTTTTCAAATATTTCGATTACACATTTTTGAGATGATGATGTGTGTGTGTGTGTGTGTATATGTGTGTGTGTGTGTGTGTGCGTGCGTATGTTACAATTTTTTCGGACACGATAACTCCAAAAATATCAAACATTTAAATACCAAATTTTGCATTTAAGGTTTCAATTCGATTCTTAAAAGCCCAATATAATTTTTTTTATTTTAAATGAAAGATTATGTGATTATTACCTACAATCGGTATTTTATAAATATTTTTGTATCTGGTATCATTTAAGAATAATTAAAGTATATATTTATAATTTAGTATTTCGGTATCTCGTAGTCCATGATCGATTAACATTTGTTACTACGTAAAATTTAAATGATTATGACATGACAGTGACAATAGTAAAATATGCTTTATATCTTCTTCTGCAGTTTAAATAAAATAACTAAAATATATTTGTGAGTATAGTAGCAGTATATAATATATTTGTATAATAAGTTAAAAGAATAAAGTAGGTATGGGGGAGGTTTTGTGGTGGCCACGTCAGATTTTTTTATATTATTCTACATTTTAATAGGCGTACAAGGAAGATTTTTATATTTAGGTTTTATATAGAGAGTTGTGTATTTATTTTTATCTACAACTGCTTGGATAACGACTTATTACATAATTCATTTACATTCATTTGAGTTAGGTAACGTAGTTCATTATACCACTAGTTACGTAATGAAATCATTACCTAACACATTTCTATTTACAAAAATGATGAACAAAAAAGTAGTCAGAATTGAAAAGATTTATTAAAAAAATAGTTATTTATTATAAATTTTAATAACACAATTCTTACATTTTGATAAGTTTATTCCGGATGAACTCATTTCCGTTGAATTTTTCGTAGTTGTTGATGAATTCGATTAACCTAATATTTTAATGGCTACCTTCTTTTTATTTGCCATTGATGTATCAATGTATCCTTCAGCGACTGTGTAGGATGTAGCATTTAATATTATTATTAGTCGAAATATTTTAAGCATCTTATTACTTTGCTTAGCAGAAATTTTTCATTGTCAGCTTCTTTTAGGAACTTTACAACCTGGTCTTTGGTCAATACTTTTGACTTCTTGGGTCTGTATCCTTCCGACTTCCTTTTCAAAAATGCGACCAACCAGGACTCGTGTCGGGGTACGAACACTGTATCGAGTTGAAGGACGATAAACCGTTCCACCAGTGGGGTTATCCCATCCCGGTAGCATATAGAGAAGCGGTTCGCCAACAAATACAACAGATGTTACACGCGGGGGTGATACAGAAAGCGTCGACGCCGTACATCAGCCCTCTGATCACGGTAATCAAGAAGGACGGGGCCGTCAGGGTCTGTTTGGACGCACGGAGGCTCAATAGTGTTATGGTAAAGGACCATGAGCAACCCCAACCCGTAGAAGAGATCTTGGAGCGTCTGGGAAAAGCTAAGTTCATGTCAAGTCTGGATTTGACCAGCAGCTATTGGCAGATCAGAATCCAAGAGACATAGGAAATACACCGGGTTTTTACATGAAGGCCAATCTTACATCTTCAACGTGCTTCCTTTCGGGTTGGCCACGGCTGTTTCGTCATTTACCAGATGTATGCACCAGGTCCTCGGAGACGACACCCATGATTTTTGCATATCCTTTGTAGATGATTTGCTGGTGTTCTCAAACACAGAAGAGGAACATCTGCGACACCTACAATTAGTCTTGGAGAAGCTGAAGGCTTTACTCTAAAACGAAGCAAATGTGAGTTTTTCCGCCAAGAGATCCGGTTCCTGGGCTACGTGGTAACTCCAGACGGCGTCCGTACCGATCCCGAACGGGTACAAGCGATAGAGGAGTTCCCGAGGCCACGAAACGTCAAGCAGGTACAGGCATTCCTAGGACTATGTAACTACGATAGGAGGTTCTGTGCTGATTTCAGCACCAGTGCAGAGCCACTCACGCGACTACTAAAGAAAAACGCCCGCTGGCAGTGGACAGAAGAATCTGAAACAGCATTCCTAAAATTAAAAAGGTCTATAGTCGACGCCACGTTGTTGTTCCGAGCCGATCCACACCGGAGATTGTATCTTCAGACTGACGCCTCAGAAGTCGGGATCGCCGCGCAACTCTTCCAGCGGGTTGATGACGACCGAAGAGTCATCGCTTACGCGAGTCGTACGCTCGCGCAGCGTGAGCGAAACTACTCCGCGTTCGAAAGAGAAGCCCTGGCAATCGTTTTTGCACTCGAAAAGTGGAGAACACATCTGCTAGGGGTTGAGTTCACCATCCTAACCGATAACAAGGCACTCAGTTACCACAACACGTGCCGGTTGTTAACCCCACGAATTACGAGATGGGCTCTTGCTTTGCAGGAGTATACGTTCGGGATCAAGCACATTCCAGGAGCTAAGAACGTCGTCGCGGACACCCTGTCAAGGTTCCCGTTGGGGCGGTTTCCCACGCCACCGGACAGAAATTTTCAGCTAAATCGAATGTCATTGATGAAGACCTCCGTGGATCTGAAATCGGAAATTCGGCAGCTACGCCAGAATCAGCGAGATGACGCGCGACTCGGACCAACGCTGCAGGCACTTGAAGCTAAGGCAGGTGAAGACGATATCTCAGGGCGGTATTTCGTACATGATGGGCTGCTTTACGTCCGACGGGGCCACGATGAGACCGCGCTGCTTGCCGTACCTCAGAAATCAATACACAACATCGTCACAGCGTATCACGAGGCCTACGGTCATTTCGGGGTAACAAAAACGTGGCTCGCCATGAAGATGGAAGTCTGGGCCCACCGGTTGCACCGCTACGTCAAAGAGGTGGTTCGTTCCTGTGACGTGTGCCAGCGGGCAAAACCATCGCCAGCTCCGGATCCTCCGTGGCAGCCGATTATCCCACAGCAGCCAAATGATCTCGTGGCGGCGGACCTTTACGGACCACTACCAAAGTTCCGAGGGGGTGTCACGTTCCTGTTCGTGCTACTGGACGCTTTCTCGAAGCACGTGACTCTATACCCAGTGAAAAGAGCGACGACAAACGCTCTGGTGAAGAGATTCAAGGAGCACTACGTTGAAGAAATCGGAAAGCCACGGCGCATCCTTACCGACTCCGGAACCCAATTCACCAGTGAACGGTTCAAATAAGCGATGACGGAAGTAGGGGTACAGGTGGTCACCACGTCCGTTCGTCATCCCCAGGCGAACCCAGTGGAGCGCACTATGCGGGAATTAGGTAGGCTGTTCCGCACGTACGTTGCAGAACAACATACACGCTGGGCGCTGATGGTAGGGAGAATAGCAGACGTGCTGAACAACGTGGTGCACGAGACCACAGGTTTCGCCCCCACGGAATTGCATTTCGACCTAAAACCAGCTCCTCTTCTGAGGGAAGTCCACCGACAGTAAATCAAAAGCGACTGACGTTGGCGACGGAAGCACTGCAGTCCAAAGCAGCCCGACGGGTAGCAAAGCAAAAGACGCGCGGGGTTCAGTTTAATGAGGGCGAGCTGGTGCTTTTAAAGGCTAACCCAATTTCATCCGCAGCAGACAAGGCCATTAAGAAGTTTTTCTTACTTTACGAGGGACCATTCCGGATCCGAAAGCGAGTGATACAAACGCCGGCTACGTTTGTTTTAGAAAATCCAGAGACGAACGTAGAGAGAGGACAGTTCCATGCCAGCCACCTAAAGAAGTATTATCAATCTGGTTGAACAGCACCCGTTCGCGCATTGGTTCGCGATCAGGTGGGCGGGGTGATGTACCGGAATACAGAATTCAAATCTACCGCGACAAGTTCGAAAGTTTTTGACACAGCCGGCAGAGGGTGTTTCGAGCAACCACGAGGTTCCGGCAGACGGCAGTTACCAGCTGACCGTAGTACTATGCAGTTAGTGTCAAATTAAATAGTTCTTTTACACTTTGTGCAAGCCGTATGAGAGCAGCGAGCCTCTACGAGCTTCTTCTAGAGTTTGTGCTTGACGCGGTATGTACTGTGATAATATTATTAAACTATATTTGTATACTCAAATGTTATTGTATTTTTAGTTTGTACATTGGAGAAAGAAAAGCAAGTTATTATTCATTAAACCTCAACTAAATAAAGGGTTAACAAAATTTGCGAGTTCGATTCATTCCAAGAAGCTTGTCAGAAATCCCAAAACCTACATTACGTTACATTGTTATGTTTTTAACATCTAATTTTCTTCCCATACTCAATTTCTGCTCTTCGTGGCTCATATTTAATACTGGTAGTACTAAATCTTCTGAATTTTGTCCTAGTACATGTACAAAATTAACAGAATGTTTTGGTAATATCACATCGTCTCGTATTTGTAATGCTGGTTGCAAAGCTTCATAACTCAATTTTTTGAATGGATAACAATAATTGTTACGTTCAGAAAAAATTAATTCATTATCAATCTTCATGTAAATTATATGTGATTATTTTGTGAAACTTCTACCTATCAATACATCAGTTGGTTGCGAATCGTCCGGTACAATGCGCATCCGTACATTTTCTGCTTCTACTTCATCAACTTTAATTTTCGCAATAATTATACCAGGTGATTTGACAACAAAATTTTCAGGACCAAAAGATTTTAATTCTACATTCTCCTTTTCAATGTTATATCCATTTTCAATTACACAAGTTGATTTAATAGTACAATCGGAGCTGCCAGCATCAATTATTCCATGAAATACTTTTCCATTTATATTTACATTTTCCAAGTATTTAAGAGCAGTATTGCAATTAGTGTTCAAAATTTTTACCTCATTAGAATACTTTGTACAATTCTTTTGTAAGTGCCCTGTTTTCTTACAGTTATAACAGATTAGTGTCACTGGTTCTGGACAATCCTTAGCAATATGTCCGAATTTTTTACAATTAAAGCACTTAAACTCGCCTTTTTCATTTCTTATTGGTAGTGATTTCTTTACATGCACGTGACTGGTTGATGCGTCATTTGTTTCTCGATTTAAAATCAATGCTTTAAATGGTCGTGGTGTTGTACTCGTAGTTTGTTTCATTTTTCTAATTCTTTCTTTTCTTGCCGTGTGTGTTCTTTCATGTAACACTAAATCATGAAAGAGAACATCGATGTCACTGTGCTGTATTGACATCGTTGCACTGCACAATTCTCGGGACCACAAACCAACTAAAACTTGTTCCTTTATGTCGTTAAAAGGTAAATTTAAATATATACATAATTTTATCTTTTCATGGAGGTAAGAACTTAAAGATTCTTCCCTACTCTGTGTTCGGACCACCATTCTTTGCCATTTAAGTGTCGTACTGTCCTCAGAAATAAATGTCTTCTTGAAAGCAACCTTAAATTCTTCCCATGTATTAATTTCGTTCCTTCTTGTAGCATACCAGTGATGAGCACCACCTTTCAAATTTGTTCTTGCGGTTTCCAATGCAAATACATCGGGCCAAGAATGCAATGTTTGCATACTAACTAAATTTGACAACCAATCATTACTTTTGACAGATTGTGTCTCTACGCTAAAACTTGAAATGTTCTTTGACAGATTTGGCATGATATGAAATTATTTGCATTGTTCTACTGCTGAATTATGCATTGGGGGGATAACAGACTGAGCTGCCGTCGTCATCGAACTAAGTCGTTCAACTAATGACATCATTTGCTCATCTCGTCGTCTATTTTCCTCTATCATTACTCTTAATAAAGTTTCAAGATTATTATCTGCATCTTCTTCGACACTTTCTCTAACTTCGTTTTGTGCTCTATTCCCGCTCATTCTTGTTCTCTTTGCTGACACCGGGTTTTTACTCATTTTTCCATCAATACTTTTGCTTCTAGTCATGTTTTTTTTATATATAGATTTCCTGACAATCCCACTTCTGATATATTAGAAACTATATATAACTACTTCAAAATACTCCTTGAAAATGATTTATTTCAATTAAACTCCAATACACGTCAAAACTATTTATTTATTATTATCTCTCAGGGTTACTATACATGCAACTTGATATTATAAATTTATATATTTATAACAATAGACATCATTGCTCTCGACATTGAATAAAAAGCCCAAAGGCTGGACGATTTGTAATTTTTCGACATATATTCAAAGTAAGCTAATAAGAACTTCTCATTCGTTTTATTCTTGACAATCTTCCCATCGCACCATTTAAGATTTTTCGTATTTTGTTCTTGATTTTGTTGGTAATAATGAAGAAACGGCACTTGTTGCGGCATCTTCTATATCAGCGGGAAGACTGTCTGTATCGTCCATTTCGTTAATTTTAAACGAAGTTTAGGAGAATTTAAAGCAAAATACTCACAATGTCACATGAAAATTATAAATCTGTTTACAAACAAATGCGTTGATGTCCTGGTAGCGAACAAAATATTTGTACTCTGTTGCTTTGATTTTAAATCAAAATTTTAAAAACAAACAATCATCAATAATTGTCAAAATATATTTTTATAAATGTCAAATCTGATGTTTTATAAAAAAATTGGATTTTTATTAATTTTGAGCAGTCGTAGATAAAATTTTGTATATCACACGTGGGCTAAAGCATATTACAATACTCTTGTGATTACACGACTCGATCTACGACCTCGTCATGCAAATCTTCACACTCGAGTACTGTAATTATGCTTTTATCCCACTAGTAATATAAATAACTATTGTTTTAATTGTTTTTTGTTCAACGTATTAAATAAAGTTAAAATATATTTCTAGTGTTTTATGTTTTATTGAAGGGGCGCGAAAATTGTTAGTAACTCAAGCTCGAAATAACCTTAATCCGGCCCTGACAGTGCTCTTTTAACGTAATGGGGTACCCGCCGTGCGTCGGGAGCCCACATATTTTTGGGGGCTTCATAACGATTATAAAATGTACTAACACATAATAATATTCACCTACATGTGTCGCGTGATGCAAAATAAAGTAATATGTGCGTTTTGTTACAAAACTGTGCGTAATAGGTTGTGCGCATTGTTGAGACAATCAGAAGTAAATTGAATAGACCAATCCTGGTAATGCGCGCGCATTTTGACAGATTTGTTCAAATTTAAGATATGATTTAGGTACAATTTTTTTATGAACTTGTTAATACGGTTTACGCAGGTTGCGAACTAAATTGATCAAATTGAGCAATGTCTTTAAATATTGAATGAAACTTTTGGAGGTTATTAAATTCAAAGAGAATTGTCAAATTTAAATTTACCGCAGTTTCAATGTATTTAGTTGCAACATATTTTATATAGGTATTTATTTATTTTACATTAAATTTAACAAATAATTTGATTTGCTTTATATTTTTCAATTTTGATTCTTTTACAAATTAAAAAAAATTTAGAAGGCGGTAAGAACAAAAACAGAAACCACGGCAACAGCATCAGAATGCAAACAACCAAATATTTAACATTATTTTTAAATTTATTTTTTGAATTGATCTTGCAAAAAAATGTTATAAGCATCGCTTGCGTTGTACATTAAGTTCATTTTGTACCGGTTTCGCGTAATATTGAGAAACTCGAGTACGTGTCGGTCTCCAAACATTATCCTCAACTGGTAAACTGCACTTACCGCTCTTGAATATACTATTTCATTATTTCAGAACTCATAATAAGTAATAAAAATAAACTACAACATTTTGCTGCAATTTATATTTTATTCTGTAAATTATATTTCGAGCCTCGTTCTCGTAATTACAACTATGTAGTAACGCTTGCCGGTACGATTATGTCACAATGTTTAGTAAAAACAAAAACGTATTCTGTTACGTCCCCCTAGATTCCTCTGGCTCCGATCTCCGTGATAATAGTTAATCATTACGCTTTCTTGTGCGGTTGTGGTCACATCGGCTCCGATTAATTAAATGTTATAAAGTTAGTGTCCAGTGTTCTGCAATTATTTAAGAAGATTGGAAAAATAAGAGATAGGATAGAGACTAATTACTAGCCTTGTCAGATTAATTAGCATCGGAGATTCTCGTATCTCCGAAATAATTACCCATTAACAAATTCGAAATCGAACCACTCTTCATGCAACAAACACGCAAGAGTCCCTAGTTGAAAGAACTGCGGATTTACTGGGGAAGTATCCAATTTCAAAAATCGAAGAAGTGGTAAATCTGCATCCAGATGTTGAAAAACAATAGAATAACTGGATCAGGACAGAGATCGAAAAGGAGACTTTTTGTAATTGGGTAGGAGAGAATGCATCATGGACACCTGATATGATGCCAAAGCAGCGCATATCTCCGATAGGGTAGAGGTAGTGTGGGACTCTAACCCACTAAACTCTCCCGTCCCCTAGCTCAAAGAGGGCGTGGTACCGCGTAAAGCATTTCGTCGCCACCCTGTTTGTTGTCTGAACGCTATGTCTCTTGCTGTTTTACATTTCAATTCCTCTGTCTGTGTCTTTCGTCCTCTTCTTTTGTGGTGATAATTCTTGCAATTATGTCGGTAATTTTGTCCCAGCTTTCTGTGTCCCTGATCATGAGCTCCATTATGTTGTCTACCTTGATGGTAGTCTCCAGTTGTTCCTTCAATGGGGACCATCTTTCACAAGTCAGTATTGCGTGTTCCGCTGTCTCCTCTTGGTGGCCACAGTATAAACATTCACTGCTTTCTGCCTTCCTTATACGATGAAAGTATTGCTGGAAGCAGCCGTGTCCGCTCATAAACTGCGAGAGGTGGTAGTCTACCTCTCCATGTTTACGGGCTAACCATCTCTCAATGTTTGGTAGGAATTTATGGGTCCAGATGTTGCCCCCGTCCTTCTCCCACGCCTCCTGCCATTTTGGTGCTCTGAGTTGTTTCAGTCCCTCTTGCTGCTTAGACGTCTTGCCCCTCTCTAGTACTCGTTCTTCTATAATGATATCCAACGGGGTGAGCCTAGCTAGGATTTGCGCTATCTCCGTTGATACTGTTCTGTACGCCTTGCAGATTCCCAATGCCAGTTTCCTATTGAAGCTGTCCAGTAGTCTTACACATTTTTTGTACTTGAGTGCTGACGCCCACACTGGCGCGGCGTATAGGACTATGGACTGAGCCACAGATGCAAGTAGTTTCCTCTTGCATTCTGTTGGTCCCTCTATCCTTGGGAACAATCTCCTCAGGGTTGTCACCGTTCTCGTTGCCTTGGTTATTACTTCCCCCACATGGGGCAGGAAGGTTCGTCCCTTATCGAACCACACCCCTAGGTACTTAATAGACGGTTTCGGTTTAATGATGGTATTGCTTAGTTGAAAGTTGACGGAAAGGAGACTAAAAAATTATAACTTAACAATATACGCGTCTAGCGAAGTTTCCTCCTTTACCGCACCAAAACTGAACCCCGAAATAAAAGCTCTTTTACCAGATTAGTCTCAAAAGAGACAATCATTTTCTCGACTCGAAGAACCAGTTAGGAACTGCAATTACTGTAATTGGAAAAACTCTATCCAATATTTTGTCAGAGGAGGAGTGGGTTAATCATTTATAACTGGAAACGCTCACCACCTCAGGGCTACACAGGCGCAGATGGGCGCTCGAGATGCGACAGCATAGGCCAAAAAACCGACTTGTAGTCACGCAGGCGGCGAGAGAGAGTGAGCGAGCGACGAGAGCGCGAGAGAGGACGGTCTTGACAGCTGAGCGGGAGAGAGAGCACATGGTGAGAGGTTAGGACTGTGGATGAAGAAAAGTTTAGAGTCGATTTGCTGGAGTTGTGGAGGAATCTGTGACGGAGGAGTAATCGAGACATTCTGTGGATCGATTACGGCAGCAGTAGCTGTATTTGCGCTGGCAGCTATTTGCAAGGGAAGTACATTATCTTTTGCTACGTTTGGCTCGGCCCAATCCGCAATCTGCTATTTTAGCTATTAATTTATTAATTTATGTATTTGTCTTATCACATGCTTATTGCTTATTTAAGTTATTCTATGTTTATGATTGCTTATCTGGCTTACGTGTGTTTTAGTTGGTCTTACGCTGTGCCTATTTTATTTGAGCTGGTGCGGAGTGCTAGCCTCCACCCCGCTGTCTATGGACCTGTAATCACGGTCAAGGCTACTGGCTTGCCGCTAAACCCGCTTGAGGAGGCTGTCCAACAGTGGATGCACCATTGTCGCTGTTCACGGCCTGCTGGATCATTGATGCTCAGCATCAATTGGCGCTGCCCTAGTAACACCAATCAACGGGCTAAAGATCCACCACTGCCGAGCACCCTCCACCGAACAGCGCTGGACATTATAGTAGCTATACGTACTCTAATTAATTATTTATATGTATTTTATCAAGCGGTAAGCACGCAGAGACCCTGTTTGTTTATTTAGAGCGTATTGGGTAGGCTTGGCCCGTACGCCCTTATTATATGTCACTTATATTATATTAAGATAGCTCCTGTTCGGGCATTTAGACCCAGGCATATTTTGATTTGCCTAATTTTGTTAATAAATGTTTGTCGAGCAGTACTCGGATTTTCAGTCTGTGCAGAACTCACCCCTCTCTGCGACTCTACAGCTCCGGGCACAATAAATATTGTGACAGACTACCCCTAACCGTAGCATCTCGTCCAGTTCTGAGTCTATAAACTTTAGCATATTGGGGGACGTGCTCCATCTTCGTGGTGCGCCCTAGCCGCGAATGATTTCTGCTGAAGAAGTAGTCCACGAGTTCGTTAAGGCGCTCGTATTGAGCCTGCGAGAGACGCGTTTTGTCGATGATGGCACATTCTCGCATGGCCGAAGAGAAATGGAAGGTGCGGTCATTGAAGTTCGTGATGATTTGAAACCGGCGAAGAAAGTCGACTCCAAGTATAAGATCGGAAACAAGAGGCTCGACGATGAAGGTCTCGACAACCCCTTCGCAATCTTGAACTCGGTAAGGTATCTTCACGGTGCCAATAATATGACAAGCTCCGCTGCTCGCGATGCCAATAGTTTCGTTCAGAGTTGGTGCCTCAAACTTCAGCGATGTGTGCTGAAATCTCCAGGTGGTGGACGACATCAGGGTAACGGTCGATCCTGAGTCCACAAGCCCATCCAGCATCTGCTGCTGCACTTCAACGGCAAGATAAGATCGGGGGTCACCCCCATGATAGTTTAAGGCATAATTACTGGTGTGAGGTAAGGAATAAAATTTTTCCACCATTTTAAGCCACTCCTGCCACGCAGGATCGGTACGTTGAGTCGCTTTGAGTGGTAGACACGCCGCCTGGCGACTCTTCAACGGCTGCCACCCCCGTTTCCCGAACACTTCGGACAATTTGACTTGTATTGATTAGGCATTCCACATCCACGGCAGAATCTCTTCAACGGAATGAAACATTGAGGATAACGATGGCCAGATTTCGCGCAATTCCAACATCTTACTTCAACCGCGAAAGAAACGCGCCGTTCTGGCGATATGGTACGCCGAGATTCACCCTCATCTGATGGGCTACGGCTAGTATGTACTAGTACCGTCCTAGTCGCTGACAAACCGTGCTCAGGTGCTCTACGCTAGAAATGTAACGAGAAGCTACGTGTTGAGCGTAGTACGGCGCTAAATTCCCCTCTATGGTGAACAGGATCCGGCTCTCTTCCGCAGGTTCAACTAACCTGGAAAACATAAGTTGCATTTCGGTAATGAATTCCTCTGGAGGTTCACCGGGTTTCTGCTGTCGCTGTAGTATTTCTTGCCACAGCTTGTTGTCATAATCAGCTGGTTGATACCGTTCTTTCAGCTTCGCCACCAAGTCATCCCAGTCGATTATCGATAATTTGTTAGCCCTAAACCATGACAAAGCGGCACCCGTGAGTAGATCACATGCGCAAAGGAATAACTCTGATTTCTGGGCGCGCCGAGATATGCGTAGTTCTTCTATACGTTGTAGGATTTCTTGCAAGCACCTCTTCCCATCAAAACTTACGTTCCACTTATAAATTGGGACTGATTTAGAGTGGCTGGAGCTATCTCCTTGGACAGCAAGAGCACTCGGGCTCGTAGATGTTGAGGGAGTTTGCTGGCTCTTAGAGAATAAAGTCATCCAGTTCTCGAACCTGTTACGTTAGAGACTTCGCCTCGGTAGCGAGTTTGGTGTCCGTTATACGGCATACACGACGTAGTAAGTGAGCGATGCGATTATCTAGAATGCGATATTCCTGACTGTCTATGGAACCGCGTAATTTTCTTACCAGGTCTTCTAGGACATGCAGTTTCGTAGTGCATGTTTCCTGTTTCAATACGAGAGGCACCTGCGGCTTGCTAGCGGCCCCCTCCAATAACTTCAGTGCTTGACGCAGTGTGAGGTCCCGGCTCTGCTCCCGTTTCAGTAATAACTCATATTGAAGTTCGTCTTGGCCCAATCCGTAATAATCCATATTGAATATACAACTATAGTCGACAGCGGTAACGTACTCAGTGAAGAGAGTCAGTCTGTGCATAGCAATGACAACGTTTTGGGCGACAAAATCTGACACGATATTTATTGTGCCCGGAGCTGTAGAGTCGGAGAGAAGGGTGGGTTCTGCACAGACTGAAAATCCGAAAACTGCTCGACAAACATTATGGTAGGCCCGTGATAACCCAAAATTTAATTATTATCTTCAAGTGAAAATTGCAAAATTTAAGAATTTTAAATATTTTTTGTGTTTAATCAACTCTACTTTCTAAACGGATAAAGATATCGACTTCCGGTTTGTAGCGTTGGATTTTTTGGTAAATTTTACGTAATATGCATTATATGAAATTTTTGTAGGGCCCTTGATAACCCAAAAGTTGATTAAAATGTTTTTGTATATTCTTTGGACGGTTTAACTTCCGGTTTCTTTGGCCGCCATCTTGAATATTACATTTGAATGTCAAAACTGTGTGATTCAATGAAATAAGAGACACCGAAAATTCAGCGGGGTCAAATTAGTCTAGAAACTCTTGTTACCAAAATGTTACATAAAATGCACCTAGAAGTGCGAATTTCGGATTTCCCGTCTAGTTAGAAGAAGAGAAGCCGCTGTGTGCGCTAACAGCGCGCGAAACTTGAACTTAACGAAGCCGACTTCGTTACAATGGAAATCGTTTACAACGGATACCTTTGTAGTTGAGCTGCATTAAGGGCTACGAATTGCAGTCGGCCAAAGCAAAAATTTGTGCCAAAGGTAACTAAAAGTAAAACTCAACAGTTACATATTGCTATACAGAATTCAATAAATTATTTTCACCAACTGTTGAAAATGGAGAACATCAGAAAAGCGACTAATTACTAAGTCCCGGTTCATTTAGGTGCCCACTGGATCTAAACGATGTATATATTTTTTAAATTTTCCAGTAGCTAAAAGTAGCAGCAAATATTGAGTTTTTCTTACAATCACAAATTGTATCAGTTCACTGGTTTGCCGTTGGACTTTGTACAAGTCCTTTCATTTTACAAAAATTATGAGGATACTAGTACAGAGCTTAAGATAGCAAGGAGTTTCTATAACTTTTATTTAGATGATTTTTTATATTTCGTCAATTCATTTGAACATTGTTTATCTAAATTGCGAAAGATTATTGATCGTTTACAATACCATGGGTTATACTAAATTTTTGAAAAAAGTAGTTCAACACCTAGTACTAAATATTATATTTAGAGTTATTATAAACTCTAGTAATTACTTGTTGGAATTACCAGAACATAAGAAAATGAACAAAACAAAATCTTTGTTGGGAAAGAATTTAATTTCAATCAGTTCTTTCGTACAGCTGGCTTTACACAAAAGCAGTAGGAGACAGATAAAAACATAGTTCTGTCTAAAAGTAACGGCGATTTGGATAAAATTATGTTTTTACCCGATAAATTAAACTCAATATTTAAATGGTCCATAAATAATTTAAGTTCTAAAAATCCCATAAGACGTTTCAAATTCGATTTGAATTTAATATTTTTTCCTGATACTTCGAAGCATGGTTCGGGTATATTTTGTGCAGGTCAAACTGCACAGGGTCTTTGGAATCGTGCTTAAAGAAAAAACATATTATGAAATATTTGTATTTCCTGGCAGTTTTATAGACCTTCGCTGATTTGCAAGAGTTAAAGTAAATTGCGAAAGCTTGTTGAGAATAGACAATACAACAGCGATCTCATATGTTAATAAAATGAGTGGAGCGCAACTTAACAAATTACATAATTTAGCAAAATTGTACGAACAGAAAAATATTTGGTTTTACGCCTCGTATATACCATCCAAAAGAAAATAAATGCAAAATTTGAAAAGTTCTGTTCATGGCATAGAGATCCTTATTGTTTAATTGTTGATACACTCACTATATCATGGAAAAACCTATATAATTATGCGTTTCCATCGTTTGCTATGATTTTAAAGGTCTTACATAAAATTATAGAAGATTAAGCAGAGGGAATTTTAGTAGTTAAAGTAAATTGCGAAAGCTTGTTGAGAATAGACAATACAACAGCGATCTCATATGTTAATAAAATGAGTGGAGCGCAACTTAACAAATTACATAATTTAGCAAAATTGTGCGAACAGAAAAATATTTGGTTTTACGCCTGTATATACCATCCAAAAGAAAATAAATGCAAAATTTCAAAAGTTCTGTTCATGGCATAGAGATCCTTATTGTTTAATTGTTGATACACTCACTATATCATGGAAAAACCTATATAATTAAGCGTTTCCATCGTTTGCTATGATTTTAAAGGTCTTACATAAAATTACAGAAGATTAAGCAGAGGGAATTTTAGTAGTATATTGGTAAGCT
Organism: Agonum fuliginosum; assembly: GCA_947534325.1. Taxonomy (NCBI): domain Eukaryota; kingdom Metazoa; phylum Arthropoda; class Insecta; order Coleoptera; family Carabidae; genus Agonum; species Agonum fuliginosum. The sequence continues at coordinate 17,072,463 of OX384031.1, read as the reverse complement.
CAACCCTGGTTTCCTATTTTCGTTAGTTTAAAAGATAAACCATTAGTTTGTCACTCTGCTAATACATTATTGTTATCCCCTTGCAGAACATAAGTTAACCCACTTGCAACCAATCTATCCTTAATAGCAGGAAGATTGTTTGTGGAAAGCGTTCGAAACCCTAAATTATTCGCCAGCCACTGTTGATATAATTTAATATAATTTTTATCGGGCGCAACGCTAAAACAATATCAGGGGGTTTTTATAAACTGTAAAATTTTCTGTGATAGTCACGGATATGAGTTGTGTAAGACGACAGAAAATAACTTATAGTCCAGTAAATGAAGGGTCCAACCTTGACAAAATCGCAAACCAATATAATTTTTATATTAATTTGTCGGGATTGACAGGTACTTTAAAATAAGAAAAAGTTCTGTAAAAACTTTTCTTGTACGGGGGAGAAAAAGCCCCAAAGGTTCCAAAAATTGTTTTTCCGACAATATCTGCTAAAATATAACATTTAGAGAATTTTTGTTTAGAGAAAAATGAAGTTCATTATTTACAAAAAATGGTCCTTATGATTTTTCTCTAAAATTTGCCCGTTTCCGAAATAAACGGGCCCAATAGTCCGGTCGCCAAATGAGAAAATCGGCTTGGACCTGGAAGTTGGGTACCACAAATATTTTATAATTGATTCTAGTACTATTTGATATACTGAATCATAATATGACGGGTGCTAGAGCGGCATCCCTGGGCAACTCCGGGAAATTCGAAAAAATCGCCCAAGAAAATGGATTTTTTTGGTTATTTGCCAATAACTACTAAACGGATAGTTCTACATTTAAGATTGTCCAGTGCATTTTTGTAGAGAACAAAATTTCCAAAGAAATGACACTTTGAACTGCTCTCTTCGATTAACCGTTTCTGAGATACACGCGTTCAAAATTTTCTTCGAGAGAAACTTGATTTTTTTTTACTTTTTTCATAATTTTTGTGTTTAATGACCTGTAACTTCTAAACAAATTAAAATTTTGATATTCGGTTTCTTTTATTAAATTCTGCAAACAATTCTCTATAAGTTAGATTCTATGAAATTTTTCTTGAAGGCTTTAGTTAAACCAAAATTTTAAGATTTTCTTCGACAGAAACTAGAAATTTTTTTACTCTTTTCATAATTTTTGTGTTTAATGACCTGTAACTGCTAAACAAATTAAAATTTTGATATTCGGTTTCTTTTATTAAATTCTGCAAGCAATTCTCTATAAGATGGATTGTATGAATTTTTTCTTGAAGGCCTTAGATAAGCCAAAATTTTAAGATTTTCTTCGAGAGAAAATTGAAATTTTTTAGCTTTTTTCATATTTTTTGTTTAATGACTTATAATAATTTATGAACTAAAGTTTTACTTTTTACTACGATTTAGCGGAGCTAAAGTTAGTCATTATTGTACGATTTCATAAAAAATAAATTTATTATTCATAAATAAAGTAGGTACTTACCTATTATATTACATTTGCATTTATTACAGTAATTATTTATAGGAATAATTATGTTACTCGCCTACGGCTCGTGTAATAATAACAATTATAATGAATCATTAAACAAAAGTTAAAAAATTATCAACAACTACACAGCGAACGGCAGGTACTGTACTGTACTACGAACACGACGTGGTACGCTCAACGGTCCTTGCGTTTTTCTTTCTTACACTATAAAATTCATAACTCGTAATCTAGTCAACCAATTATATTGATTTCTTCACTAAAAATAATTTTGTTTGTCTTGACGAGACCTTTAAAATAAGGTGTCACAACCGCTATAAAATAATCAAAATCAAAAGTTCGCGCGAATACTCAAAACCAAAATGGCGGATAGAGCGTTCGCGTGACGTCCGTATAGTTAGCACCCCCACTTCAGAAAAATACAAAAATAAAAATGCCATAATTTTGTGCTAATTATGTGCTAATTTTGTACTAACATTAAAATTTTTGTGCTAAATCCGAAACCGCGAAAACGGACGTCACTCTATTGGAGGTGCTAACTATACGTATAGTTGGCACCGCTCTACACTAAATTATCACAAAATTAAAAAATGTAGCCTATAATAATGTGCTAATTTTGTACTAACATTAAATTTTTTGTGCTAAATCCGAAACCGCGAAAACAGAAGTCGCTCTATTGAAGGTGCTAACTATACGTATAGTTGGCACCGCCCTACACTAAATTATCACAAAATGAAAAAATTGTTAGCCTATAATTATGTGCTAATTTTGTACTAACATAAAAATTTTTGTGCTAAATCCGAAACTGCTAAAACGGTAGTCGCTCTAATGGAGGTGCTAACTATACGTATTTTATATTATCAAAGTTATGAATTCTTTTTTATCTTTGAATTCCTTATAATTTGTGCCTATTTGAACCCTAAACTCGAATTTAATATTTCATAACAATAAAGAAATAATTATATTTTTTGGCCTACCTACACAGTATAAAAATAGGACACGAATTAACTTAATTTTCAAAACCCTATCTTCATAATAAAGGTTAAAGCCCTCTATTGGCATTTTGTGAACAATTACATCCATTTTTGTTGTTTAGTATACTACATTTAGGTAGGTATACGTATTTATATATTTTCAGCAAAATTACCACTTATAGTATCACATGTGCATCAATTATTTCCGGAATTTTTTTTGAGTGCTTTCCAACAACGTCTTAATTAGCTCGAGTGGTACACATACAGAAAAATTTATAAATAACTGGGTTCCTAAGATTTGTATTACAACGTTAAATATAAAATTTGGTTGTTAAATGTTTGTAAAATTTTGAGTTATAGAGCCCGAAAAAATATGTCACATACGACCTAACGCACGCACACACACACAGAAAATCTTGAAAATACTTTATTCGTATTCTATGGATCCTAAAACGTGCTTATCCACTAAAAACTCACACTCGACAATTTTGACCCGTCACAATACCTCCTCTTATAGAATATAAGGCGGGAGGTAAAAATTTATTCTGCCAAGTTACAATATAAACTAGGGCACGACATATTTTTTAGTACTAAAATGTTCATAATTACTCAGAAAAACACTTTTGTATTATAAGAAAAAAACCTTGTGGTTTTATTTACACTAACTTTTCTTTTATTATTAATTTGCGACTTGATCTTATATTCATGCCATAATATACCTAAATAAAATTAAATTTTTGACAAATATTACATTTTTGGCAAAGCCGTTTTATATAACACTGCTGTTAAAATTGTTTTATTTTTGAAGATATCTTCAATATATTCGTTGTAGTATACTAGGTACCCCACAAAATAAATAATAATATTATGTACTAGTTTTAAGTTTGGTTTATCGTGTGGTGATGTTGCGCGGGAGTGCAAAAGTGGCGTAGACGCATAGTAGTTTGTGCGCAGGCAGTGTGGTGGGGGTGACAGAGACTTTTATAGAGGGGAGTCAGTCGGTGATCGAGTAAGCAGACAGTTGGTACGCAACGGTAAAGAAAACGCACAAGCGAAACACGTGGTACGTGGTCGCCTTTTGTTTAAAACAGCGTTAAATTTCAATACCAGTCCTCGTCGAAGATAAAGGAGACAACGTGTTTCTCCTAGTCTGCCGTATGATTCGATCTTCAAAGATACAATTAAACAATCGTTTGTTTAATTGTTTCATCATTGTCAGCGGGCATATCGCCTGTATCGTCGTCTAGACTCCGAGTGCACCTCACCGGCGTTTTCAGCAAGAACCAGATAAGACATTTATTTATATTTCATTTACGTATTCATGTTATTAAACTTTCATATAATTTTTAATTATATGGTTTCTCTATATTGTTATTGTTCGGCATTGTTGATTGAAATTTGTATCTTGGCCAGGAACCTTTGTTCCAATTTAGAATTATTAAATTTAGATATATTACTAACTGATATGTACTGTTTGATTTACACATTTGGTAACAGGTTTATCTAACAAATCATTATAAATTTCCCATTTTCCATTCCTGCGTCTTATGTATGCAATAAAGTAACCGAGACTTTTCTTGTTTAAATTTTCACCTTGGAGATAAATTATGCCTTGTAGATAATATTTTATTTCTATCTCCATTTGTATCGATAAAACTTGAGGCACTAAATCTAATCGTATCTTCGACCATATATAGGTATAGACAGATAACACTCAATGCTGTAGTTAGTATACAATGTTGTGAAGGCAAGAAGTACGGTAGCGGCGAGCAGCAGCTATGGGCGGGGAAAGGAGGTGAGGACACGATAGAGCGTTGCGTTGACTTCTGGTTTGTTGTCATGAAACAGAAAAAAATGAAAAAAGGCAACTGCAACACTTCAAGGTGTCTGCAGGTCATACTCCTCTTCACATCGCTACGCTAGTTCTTTGCTTCACAACAAAGGCTTGCGTTGTTTGACAATTCCTATATATGGTCGAAGAATCGTACTCTTATGTCTTCTCCAGTTTTTTTCATTATCTCCATAAATATATAATTTTTGCTAGGTACTATTTCAGAGAGTAATGTTTTATTATTACATTTTGCACACATACTAATATATTTGTCGGGGTTAGCAATCATGTTGATTGTAATAATAATTAATGATAGGAATGCAAGTGTGCTAATGAAGTTATGATCGTGTTTGTTTGTTCGATTACGTTAGTATTATTAGTACACTTGGGCGAAGTCTGGGATTACGTGCTAGGTGTGGAATGAACCGGAGATCGGCAGTCTTGAATATGCTCGGATGCAAGTAGCACGTGCCCAGGAATTGCCACCATTCCTTATCTTCATAGTTTGTAGATCTTGTTTAACTGGTTCATGACATGAGTGGTGAATGTGTGATTTATTTGGTGTTTAGATTAGTTAACTATTCCATTAATTGCGCTTTTAGTAGTCTTGTTGTTCACGTAACTGATCATCTATGGTCCCCTCCGCTCTTGCTCCGACATCAGAAGTGGGATCTGAACATATTGAACACGGAAACAGCACTTAGTCTACTTGCATCTAGAGTTGTATTTGCATAGCGGAGGTAGTTGATAGTATGGTAACAGCGGTAAGGTAGGTGGTAGTTACAGCATTGCGCCCGCAGAGAGACGAGTCAAATTGATAACTCTGAGTCTGGTGAGTCTTTTAATTTCATAATAATTGCAAGGCTAAATGTTCGTTAATTGAAGAAAGTATTTCTATTTGAATATTGAGAAAGAATTTAGATAATGTGATTTCGTAATACAGTTTGTAGCAGATTAGAATTTATTAGTGACATGAAAGATTAAAGGCATTAAATAATCTTGTAATTATGTTGTTTCGTATTTAGATAGCATTTGTTTATTACCGATCCAGTTAGAGATTGTCCCAAATATTACGTTTGTTGTTTTCAGAGGTGTTAACCTATGGTAGTTATTCGTTATGACCTCTGTTACTAAAGATCGTGTACAGTTCCTTTTATAAGCACGGCAGACAGTGAGTTAAAACCAAATTCTTGTAAGTCACAGGTATTCACTGCCCAACCATTTTATAAACTGACCCTCCTGAAAGAGTAGTTGAAACTTCATTGTTTAACCCTTTAGTTTCAGAAATCTCTCTTAGATCATGAATTTACTTCATAGATGAACTGCTCTTTGAAATTTTGTACAAAAATCACATTTATTCTGACTTGTGAATTTGATGTTATTGAATTAGGTTTAACTTCGACTATGTGCGTCAATCGGACATTCATATCTAAAACTTTATAAATCTTATATGAGCACGAATTACTTAGTTTCGCCAATGTTATAAAATTATTTCAGCATTTCACTGATAGCTGTAAGTGAATTATCATTAGTGATTTGTCACATATTGTCACGTTAAATAAAGTCAAACATTTAAAGTTCTTAGATGATGAGCTTTGTTACAAGCTGTTGATTTTAATGTTGAATGCAAAAGCTACCTTTTCGAGTAATTGACCGGTGTGAAAAATAGAGATGTCTCAAGAGATCTCTAAGTATCTCCTTAATAAAATTTGTAGAGAATTGAATTGCCTGTAAATGTAATTTCCAACAAAGTTCAAGTAGAATTACCTCTGTTCCTTAGACGGCAATTTAGTGTCATACTACGAATAATCAAATTGATAAGAATGGTATGTGGAAGTTGAGAGTTTGTTCGTTTAGGTATTTACCTCTATGAACGAGGGTTTTGACGCGCTTAGTATCCAATTGTGTTCGTGATTATGCTGTAGGTACTAGTGAATAATATCGTGTATTTTGACAAGTCCATAATGTCATTATCACTGCATTTTATGAAATAGGTTCGAACTGTGATACTGATCAGATTAACGCGCTATGATTTTGGAGTTAGATCGAGACTTGTAATAATTTGTAAAATCATGTTTCAAAGTTCAACTTTCTTAGCAGTAACATGTGCAATGCGCACTACATGCATAGCGACTCTGGAGGTCTATCAAGGCCGATGAATTAGCTACGCAGGATTATACACTTCGCCTTGCAATCCAAAGCCAATGCTTTCGCCAGTGAAATAGACCCCGCATGGTATTGCCAAAAATTACATTCTAGAAAATTTCACAGTCCATTAAGCACAGTCCATTAAACATCGTTTCATGAGTTTTTCCTGGGTATAATAGCAACTGTTAAATTATTCTCATTTTCTAGTTCTTATGTTTCTTTACTACAAGCCAAATTTGTGATTGTTTCATGGTGAACAGGCTCAGGCTCGGGTATTTTCTCCGAAGAACTGAATCTTAACGTAAGCATACCACATCCAACAAATTTGCAAGCTGATCGCGAATTAGCTTACTAACGAATGTGTTTGCAAGTAATAACAAGCAAAACTAGGTTTGACATTAAAAGAGTTAAGGGTCCGAGCCTAAGAGTTGGGTCGTACGTAGTAAAATCTGCCAGAGAACGAAATTGTAAATTATCACCGAAAGTTAAAGAGCCTTTGCAAATAACGAGAATTCTTGAAAATGACAGATTCGAGCTTTTATGTCTTCATTCAGGTAAACGGTATACGGCAGCTCTTGAGCGGCCTAAGTGCTAGTGGAGTTTCTACTCTTTACCCTACCCATATTATCCAGAACCAGAGTAGTTTTGATGACGTAGTTTTGGTAGTTGACATTGCTAAAGTTAAAGATAAACCGTTAGTACAACAAATGTGTGGTTGTAAGAAAGATGTAAGCGAGTAAAATAGATCAGAGTAGTAAATGTAAACAAAAAGTAATTAAGTAGAGAGCCTAGTTGATTGGCTATGTACCACAGTTGTTATGTCGCGCGTAGCCTACGCTGTGAAGTCGTGATTGGCCTTCCCTCTCTGGGGTTAAGCGTCGTTGCGATGGAGTTTTTGTTTTGCGTGTGGCACTGTGGTTGATGCCCTGAGTCTGTGAGACGATGAAGTGCACTGAGGTGGCTTCCAACGTGAGTGCACTGAGGTGGCTCCCAACAATGAAGTGCACTGAGGTGGCTTCCAACGTGAGTGCACTGAGGTGGCTCCCAACAATGAACTGCACTGAGGTGGGTTCCAACGTGAGTGCACTGAGGTGGCTCCCAACGATGAAGTGCACTGAGGTGGCTTCCAATGTGAGTGCACTGAGGTGGGCTCCCAACGGTTTGAAGGTCTCGGTGAGACTAAGTGATTTGTTTGAAATTGAAATAATGAATTGGATAGTAATTGGAAATAGAGATATGGCATACAGACATTTTAGTTATTTTTATTATGATTTAAATTGTTAGCAGTTGTCACTACCTGATACGTCTTATTTTAGCTTGTTATCCGTAACAGTTGCTGGATAGATGAGTTTCATGGTTTTCTTAGATTTAAGATATAGGTCAGGGAGGCCGAGCTGATATTGATACTGTTTGAATCAGATTCTCTTCTCAGAAGCATCACACGAGGACGTGTGATATGTCAGGTTGGCCGTGTCGGGGTTAGCATGTTGATTGTAATAATAATTAATGATAGGAATGCAAGTGTGCTAATGAAGTTATGATCGTGTTTGTTTGTTCGATTACGTTAGTATTATTAGTACACTTGGGCGAAGTCTGGGATTACGTGCTAGGTGCGGAATGAGCCGGAGATCGGCAGTCTTGAATATGCTCGGATGCAAGTAGCACGTGCCCAGGAATTGCCACCATTCCTTATCGTCATAGTTTGTAGATCATGTTTAACTGGTTCATGACATGAGTGGTGAATGTGTGATTTATTTGGTGTTTAGATTAGTTAACTATTCCATTAATTGCGCTTTTAGTAGTTTTGTTGTTCACGTAACTGATCATCTATGGTCCCCTCCGCTCTTACTCCGACATATTTATTAAAATATCGTTTAAAGTGTTCTGTAATATTTTCAGGATTAGGGACGTCATCTAATGTAATAGAAAATTATATTTTTTCATATTCTTTTCTATTGTTACATTTATCGTTTTGGCTCAGTAACTTTCGACAAAAGATTTATCTATATAATTACTTAATTAGTCATTAAAAGCTACAAATCAAATAAAAATATTTGTTTATAAAATATCTAGTTTTAAGTTGAAAAATATTTTTTGTTTAATTGTGCATTCTGCATTTATGTGTATCCACTCTATTTGGATTATTCATGACAGGGAATATTTGTTTTAATAATTTAACCCGTCCCACATAAACTTTTCGATGAACTTTTCCATTAATTGTGAGTTGCTGTATTAAGTATTTCATGATATTGTCTGTATTTAAATTAATTACATACTCTTTTATTAATTCTCGGTCACAATGTCCAGCACAAAATAATTGAAGAATACAGTCAAAACCAACGTATTTGTTACGACTATTTTAGTTTTGTCAATTAAAACAGGTTTTAACTGTACATTATTTCCATTTCCAATAGGAAGAATATTAATACCTATTTTCATTTAAATTAATTAATTGATATTCTGCTTGTGCTTCTAAGTATGATTTTCTAGGTCTTTTTGGAGTAGAAACACCTTCTCCTCTCCAATTTTCAACTTTGATTTTTTCTAAATTTTTCAACGGTACAGTACTGTGTTTCTTCGAAAGGTACCTACAATAGTAGGAAATCAAATATTAATATTAATAAAATTATAATATTAGCATAATAAATACTTCAATATTAGAGCTAAGTAACTCGCACTGATCTCTACATTTTCATTAAAACAAGTCTGAAATAATTCAAAAATATATTAATATTTTCCTGATAACTTGTAATTATTTCAATAAATAATATTGTAATAAAATATTACCTGTAGTTGCACATTTTTCGAGATACCTATTATGTTCTGATTTTTGAGAAAAATATGTTTCCTCAGTATTTTTTTGTATTTTAACTGAAGCACACAATTTAATTGTGCCTTCCAAATTTTGAATGTGATGAAGTATCATATCATCAATTCTCAATGGCAAAAGTTTATTGTGAAAAATGCGGTTTTTTATATCATTAAAATTACCTTCCACTGACGAGCTCGATGCCACTGTACCGGAATTTGCCATGTACGGATTCATAACAGCAGTCCACAAAAGCAAAAGTTTTACTTAATTTTTCAAATACGGTATAATTTCAGGAATATACTGCATGTTGTCGGTATCTCCTTCAACATTAACAGATTTTTGCATTCTTCTGTAATATTTTCAATCCAAGTTATAAATAAAGAATTCTCCGATAATTGAGTCCAAAAAAATCTTACATTCCATCAATGTTTTCCGATTCAGTCTCTACTGAAGATATTGTGTCCAAAATAATTTTTTCTGAAGTGGACGGATTTCCAAATGCAATTGAATTTTTTAACCAACGTTTTTGTGAATCGCAGAAAGTTGGTTGTCCAAAAATGTCGACTCCATCAGTTTCACAAATAGCCACAAATTATACCAGTTAAAATTTGTTTTGCCACCAAAATATCGTTGCACAAAACTAAAAGTGCTAAAGACCGAACATAAAAATTCCCTGTTCGCATTCTTTGTCCTTTAAGTTGTTTACAACCTAAAAACATTTTTATTAAATGTGCTACATCAATTCTAATATATGTAGCTGGTCTCTTTTTAACATTATTGAATAGTATTTCGTAACACAAATTTATGTAATCGGTTAATGTAGAATTTTAATGTTTTCTTCCGTGAGAAAAAAGTGTAATATAAATTGTTTTTTTACTGTATTTAATCTAATTTCTGACTTTCTGAAGATTGCACTAAGTAAATTCTAAGTAACAAGGTAGTGAATTTCGACCTCTGCTAACGTATCAAGTATAAATCCAGGTGGAAGAAAGACGAAACTAATAGGAAATGGAAATCAAACAAATAGCAGAAAGTAGAGATTATAAACTATAAATTGAGATTTCTACAAAAACAATAGTCCTCTCCTTTACTAGTACTAAAACCTACATAAATATTTTTAGAAAATATAAACGGGAATCAAATGTCAATTGTATGACCTTCCGCTCCTCAATATCACAAGCCAATTAAGTATTTCATGCACCTGCAAACACGCAACCAACATAACATCAAAGTACAGCGTAGTACAAAATGGGGGAGGATACTGATGAAAAATTAAATCAAACTCTCAAACAACTATTGCAACTGAACCCATTAACCACAGCAGTTTCCAATATTGGTGATAGAACCAAACAAATGGATACGAAACTCTCAATAGTTGCAGACGAGATAAATAACTTGAAAGCAGAAATGGAAGAAGTAAAGAACACTACTGACAACCAACAGGAACACATATTAGAGCTCGAGAAGAAAATAGAAAATCTGGAAAAGAAAAATAACATTATTGTTTTTGAATTAGACCTAAATAAGGAAAACCAAATATCAGAAAATGATATTATCAAAGCCATTAAAGACACGCGTGAACTAAAAATAACACGAAATGAGGTAAACTTCGCAAGGAAGCTGGGCAGGGAAACATTAGTCTCGTGGATAAAAAAGAAAGAAATCTTGAAAAATAAAAAACAACTAAAAGAACATGGAATCACAATAAAAGAAGATTTTTCAAAAGAAACCAGAGAAATTAGGGCCAAATTAAGCCAGTATTGGAAAAAGAAAAATGAGGAAGGATCGATAGTAATGATAATAAACGACAAATTGCTAGTCGATGGGAATCTATATTCTTTACAAGACCTAGAGAAAGAAAACACATTAGTGGAGAACGAAAAATTTAAGAAACGCCAAAGAAGCGATGGTGAAATAAACGAACAAACAAATCAATAAAAGAAAGTCACCGGAAGTAAAGAAAACATTATTCAGGATAGAAAGAGATCCTCAAGCCTTAGCAAAATAACCAAAAACGCAAATTCAAACAATACTCTCAATAGATTTTTTACTCAAAAACCAAACCACCAAAATATCAACCAACCCTCAAGCAACACAATTACATAACAATTACAGGAAAAGTCCTCACCTCACCTGGTCAGTGCGAGGACTAATGACCACAACCTTTTAGCAACAAAACAACATAACCTCATCACATCAACGTTAACAATGTCACATAATATATCAAGAAATAAAGAAAATTATCTACTAATAGGAACCTGGAATGTGAGGACAATGCTAGGTGAAGACAAACTCGTGGAGTTAGAATATTCCCTTGAAAACATAAAATGGGACATAATAGGCCTTTCAGAAATCAGGAGAACCGGCACAGCTATAGAATAAACGGAAAACTACATTTTCTGCTACACGGAGGGCATCAACGATCAATTCGGTATAGGTTTCCTTATTAAAAAATACCTAAAAAATAATATAATAAATTTCAAAGGATACTCAGAACGGATCGCCCAATTAACTTTAAAAATCAATAAAGACATCACAATCCAGCTAATCCAGATATACGCGCCGACAGCAAATTATTAATCAGAAGATGTAAAATACTTCTTTGAGAATCTGTCCAATGTCATCAAAAGCCCAGAAACGACTCGAGTGGAAAGAGAAAGAAGAGCAGTACGTCCAAGAACAATGCAGTGTACAGTGACAGTACAGTGATAGTGATGAGGAAGCTATATGCATATAAATGTCGCAGTCCTACTACATACATTAAACTTTTAGAATTAGGTTATTATAAACAAAATTTATATTAGAATTAATAATTAAGTAATTGCTGAATATATTATGTAATTAGATCTAGTATAACAAACAATATTGAAACAAATTATTAGTAATTATGATGTAAAATTAACTAGGATTAATGTTGCTAAGAGAGGCCGATACCCTAGGAAGGGTTGCAACGGTTACTATTATTATTATTACTAATTTCCGGTTTCCGGAATTAGATTCCACAAACATTTTTCTATAAGATGCATTATTTAAAAAAAAATTGAAAGGCCTTCGTTATGGCCGAAATTTAATGTTTTGCATCGGAAGGGAAACAGTGAAATTGTAGTTCTTTTTTTGTTTACTGTTTTTAATCAACTCTAATTTCTGACTGGATAAAGATATCGACTTGCGGTATTAGATTCTACAGACATTTTTCTATAAGATACTTTTTTTTAATTGAGGGCCTTAGTTTAGGCCGAAATTTAATGTTTTCTCGGAGAAAAAGTATTTTGTTTTTATTTAACTGCTTTCTCTCCGAAACAAAACATTAACTCTCAGCTTCACTAATTTTTCATAAAAATAATTCATTTTATAGAAAAATGTCTGGGGAATCTAATGCCGGAAACCGGATGTAGATATCTGTGTCCAGTCAGAAATTAGAGTTGATTAAAAACAGTAAACAAAAAACTTGGTCCGTTCTGGCTGCAAGCGCTTGATTCACGATTAAGACAATACTTTGAAATAGAGTTGTAAGCCTAATACTCGTATTAGTAAAAATCTGCAAAAAGATACATATTTTTCAAGATGGCAGCGATTTCTCATGGTCCTGACAAATTAAAAAGGACGCTTCAACAAATATGTATGCTAATTTTCATCTTTATCCGTTCGATTATGACCTCAAATGCCAGAATGACTGGACTATTAACTGTATATAAAATAATATTTCTGAGCCGACTGTCGACTTATGCACATTAAAATTAGGTAGTTTTAAAGTTTTTGTGTATTAATAAATGTATGAAATGGATTATTAAATGGCTCCAAATTTTCTTATATGATGTCACTGCAATGTATAATTTGCATTAATCGGTTCACAAATGATTCACGATTCTTCATCTTCATGATATATTTCTGACACAAGTGCTGCGCACTATACAAAATATTTACAAGACGTCAGTTGAGATGTCTGTAAAGTGTAAAATCTGGAATATTACAAAATATGTTTTTGTTATATTTTTTACTGTAAAATTTAATCGTGCACATGCTGTAATTAACGTTTACATCCTCCCAAGATATGTTTAGCCAGCGCCGTTTTAAAATGAGCTGTGGCTCCGGCTCTTGAAAATTTGAGACCCCTAAATTTTTTGTGAAAATCAAAAGACATTGCTCAATTGGAACAATTTATTTCGCGACAGGCGTAAACCGTATTAACAAATTCATAAAAAAAATTTGTACCTAAATAATATTTGAAATTTGAACAAATCTGTCAAAATACGCGCGCATTACCAGGATTGGTCTATTCAATTTACTTCCGATTGTCTCAACAATGCGCACAACCTATAGCGAACAGTTTTCTAACAAAACGCACATGTTACTTTATATTTGCATAACGCGACACATGCAGATGAATATTATTATGTGTTAGTGCATTTTTGAATCGTGCTGAAGCCTCCAAAAATATGTGCCTCCCTGGCGCACGTCGGGTAGCCCATTGCGTTAAAAGAGCACTGTCAGGGCCAGATTAAGGGTATTTCGAGGCTGAAATACCCCTCTTTAATCTTATCTCGTGATTTTAATCACAAAATTGTGTGGCGTAACAATTCGCATCAACACAAAAAAGTATCTAAAAATTTTCACCTCTTGGATTATTGTTATCACCTTTAAGAAAATGACTATCATAATAATTATTCATAAAAAATATAATGTAGCAGAAAATTTAGGACTATGGTTATTTTCTTATCGTCTCAAATAATATATGTAATAGAAAATTTGATTGGAAAAAGGTACCCGGAAGATTCTTCGAAAGCAAATTCTTCGAAGGAAAGTTCTTCGAAAAGCAATTCTTCGAATAGCAATTCTTCGAAAGGAAAGTTCTTCGAAAATAAAAGATATTATATTTTCTGTTAACTACGAAACAACGCGTAAGGATCAATTTGGCTAACGCTAATTAAAGGACTCAAGAAGGGTAAGAGGATTTTTATTTAGTTCAGTTTAATCTGAGTTTTACCAAAACCGAATATGTGGGACTCAAGAAGGGTAAGCGGATCTTTATTTAGTTCAGTTCAATCAGAGTTTGTACCAAATCCAAGTATGTGGGACTCAAGAAGGGTAAGAGGTTTCTTTATTTAGTTCAGTTCAATCAGAGTTTGTACCAAAACAGAGTATGTGGGACTCGAGAAGGGTAAGAGGTTCATTATTTAGTTCAGTTCAATCAGAGTTTTACCAAAACCGAGTATGTGGGACTCAAGAAGGGTAAGAGGTTCTTTATTTTGTTCAGTTCAATCAGAGTTTGTAACAGAACCGAGTATGTGGGACTCAAGAAGGGTAAGAGGTTCTTTATTTTGTTCAGTTCAATCAGAGTTTGTAACAGAACCGAGTATGTGGGACTCAAGAAGGGTAAGAGGTTCATTATTTAGTTCTGTTCAATCAGAGTTTTACCAAAACCGAGTATGTGGGACTCAAGAAGGGTAAGAGGTTCTTTATTTTGTTCAGTTCAATCAGAGTTTGTAACAGAACCGAGTATGTGAGACTCAAGAAGGGTAAGAGGTTCTTTATTTAGTTCAGTTTAATCAGACTTTCTACCAAAACCGAGTATGTGGGATTCAAGAAGGGTATTAGGTTCTTTATTTAGTACAGTTTAGTACAATTAGAGTGAATCTTGTGAAATTGTGATTTATTTGTCTGCAACGAAAAATTTAAAGGTAATGAATTAAGGTGGGTATGACTGAAATTAATTTTTTGGCATTTAAGTATCCTCGCGATGAAATATACTTAGTGTTGTTTCGTATATCTTTTATTTTCGAAGAATTTACCTTTCGAAGAATTTTCTTTTCGAAGAATTTTCCTTTCGAAGAATTGCTTTTCGAAGAACTTTCCTTCGAAGAATTTGCTTTCGAAGAAGTGGTTTCAACCACTTAGTGGTCATCATCAGGCAAGCGGTGAGACTGCAAAGTAAAACAAAAAGTAAATAAATGCTAAATACAAGTAACATTTAGTGACAAATACAAAGTTATAAATTATAAAAACATAACAAAGTTTACAAAATTAACTTACACTAGAAACTACAGGTGGACAAATCTGCAAATATGAGAAGTGAGAATCTCATCAAAAAACAACATAACAAAACCATAATATTAGACGTGAAATCAGTCAAACAAACCACTATTGCTGCGATGATAGACAACAAGTCACTGACCTTAGAGAGCTCGAGGCTGGTGGATGCGCGTTAAACAATTATAAATCAATTAACTAGCAAGTCAAGTAGCGGACTAGATTTTAGGTTGATTTGGTCATTTAAACAAAGATTTTTATTTTCATGTAGGGCTTTTTTAATTTCCAAGTTTTCTAGAAAATCTAATACATGACCATTCTGTCTTATATGTAAAATTTCAAAATCTTTGTTTATGTCAAAATTGTGGCCGGAATCAATCAGATGTTCTGCAAAACTAGAGTTGTTGTTATTAAAAATAATTGGTAACGCATTTCACAGTTCATCTCAGAACCCACCAGACAGAGCACTGTCACAGACAGCTGTTTCGACCAATTAGGTCTCGTCAGTGTGACTCAGCTCAGTTTCTGGTGTCAGAACGCTTTACCTCAGGGTAGGTTATCCGCCTACGCGTTGGTATTGCGCCCGGAGAGACACCAAGAAACTAATAGTGCCATCTGTGGAGAACTGAGATGAACTGTGAGATGCGTAGATATTTACTCGCTTTATAGACAAGCAGCATACTAAAAATGAGAGAAAATTTCTGTGTCTAAATACAGCAACAGCGGTCCATCATTATGTCACACAACTGAGAATAGCTGTGACGACACGAGGGCAAAGACAAAGATCTGTTTCAATGTGGAGTGTTTTGTTGTTGTACGCGTTAATTAATTGTAGATTATATTTTTTCTTTTCTATTATTTAATCCACGATATTAGGGTGGAAATTATTAGCTCGTGCAATTTGTTTTAGGGTCTTGATTTCGTTTCTAATTTGTTGCTTATTTAGTCCGTATGTCAGCATTCTGTGCACATGGGATTTGAAGGCCGCTAATTTATGTTGGATGCAATGATTTGAATCGTTGTTAATAGAGTCTATTAATTGTTTGTGTGGGTTTTCTGAATATTTTGTATGTAAAGCTGTTATTTTTTCGAGCGATGTTGAGGTCGAGAAAATTGATTGAGGCGTTATCTTCTATCTCAATAGTGAATTTAATGTTTTCATGTAGATTGTTCAATTTATTATGAAATACCTTAAGTTCATCTGATGTTCCGCTCCAAAAACACAGGATGTCATCAACGTAACGATGCCAAAATTCTATTCTGTTGGAGAATTCATTGAGTTCTTGGAATATTCTAGACTCGAAGTTTTTCATAAATATTTCGGCCATGGTACCTGACAAGGGCGATCCCATGGCTAACCCATCTGTTTGTTTATATATAATGTTATTAAATATAAAAAAGTTTTGTTCGAGGCAGACCTGTAGTAGGGCAAAAAAACTATTACACATATCATCAGACCATTCCGAGTCATTTAAGATGTTTTTGACTATATCTAGCGTCTCGCTGACTGGAACATTGGTGTGGTGTGATGTCAAATGAGATCAGAATTCCCTTCTCAGTATCCTTAATTGATTTAAGTTTTAAATTTTTAATTATTTACTGCAGTAATTTTGTAAGTTTCGGTATAGCATTGATTGTAATATATACTTGATTAATTGCATAGTTATTCTGATGCTTTATAACAAACTTAAAAACACAATTTTTAAATGAAAATTAAACCAGCATTTTCAAAATACAGCATTCAATAGGATTTTACGAGCACACTTGATTTGTATATTTAAAGTTTTAAATTTCCACATTGGGAGGGGGGCTAGCATTAAGCTGGCCCCGCAAAGATATTTAGATAAATATAGAAAATAAAACCAGCATTTTCAAAATAATTTAGAGCATTCAATAGCATTTTACGAGCACATTTGATTCGTATATATAAAGTTTTAAATTTTCACATTGGGAGGGAGGGAGGCTGGCATTAAGTTGGCCCCGCACAAAACATTTTTTAAATTGATTTTAAAACCAGCATTTTCAAAATTATATACAGCATTTAATAGCATTATGCAAGCACATTTTTCTGACATAATATTATGGTGGAAATTTCATTTTGGGGGGCTTTCGTTAAGCTGACCCCACAAAAGACTTTAAAAAAAGATAAACAAAACCAGCATTTTCAAAATGTGTAGCAGCATATTAGGTATCGCATTTTGCAAGCACATTTAAAAATTATTTTTCTATTTCAAATTTCGATTTGGTGAGGGGGGGGGGGGGATTTATGAACCTCTTAATTTGTCCTAAAGCAAACTGATAAGGAGCATATTTTTCTTCAAAAGCTGTCTCCCATTCTGCTAATTTAGAATAAGCAGCTTTAAATCTGCGTTAATTCTGTCTTTTTCCGTAGCATACGCAGAAAGTAATCTAATATTTATTGATAGCCATATCAAATTGGTATTACAATATAATGTCCATTTTTATATAATTATAAAAAACAACAACAAAGACTCCAACAAACAAAGCAAAACCCAACACAATTAAATTAAATTAAACCAAACTGTCAACAAGCGGCTTAAGTGAACCAACTGTTTCTAAACCGTATCAGATGAACACAATGTTTCTCAAGCGTCCGGTGTGAAGAACCAAATGTTTTCAACAGCTCAGTTTTTAACACATGAATTTTCACAAAAATAAAAATTGAATGAGTGAGTCGATTGTATACACAATAACAAAAACCTTTGATTTAAATTAAACCCAAAATTATGCTCGAAACAAAAAAAATAACTCAAAATGCAAATATCGAACACCAAAAACCAAAATTCAAAGACCATAATGCAAAGTCCAAAGACTATAATCCAAAGACCAAATACAATCGAAACACAAAACGAATCAATAAACACAAAATAATACGAATAAACAAGTCAAATACCAAAAAACAAATTAATAACCAATATACAATTCAAATACCAATAAACAACACAAAATACTATGGAATAATTATTAAGTGAATCACATTAATCCTAAAACACCACTGTCATATGATTCCAGCTAACAAGAATAAACCCTAAGTTATTAATGTGATTCTAAAACACAAATGCGCGAACTAAACCTGAAAGAAAAAGACAAATTAATATATTAGCTCTAATGCACCAAAATACGATGAACATAACTAACAAGAACAAACCCTAATTGCTAATATATATCTAACACGCAAAAACCAATAATTAAATAATAACTTTTGTAAACATAATATATTTCACCAATGACCATATAATATAAACCGTAGTACATAACCAATATTCTTAACTAACAACAATAGAAACAATAAAAATAATTAACAATAACCAAGCATCAAACTACACTGATGTGTATTTATCGACTTCTAACTATACGTCTTAACAGACTTCAATACAATACAACAAAAAATAATTAACGATAACCAAGCATCAAACTACACTGCGCTGTTGCGTATCCAACGCTGATCGACTCCACTCCAGATCCAGACTGACGAGCCAACACACACAACCACAACAATACTAGCTAGCTGGCTGCGTCCCGCGGAGAGCAACCCATATCTCAGAGGACACTAGTTTTGATAGCAACGGTGAGCGGCAAATAGTTTTGATACTAATCGTTACACCTATTCTAAACAATTTTTGTAAGGCTTGTTTTATTCCCAGCTGTTCTGAAGAAGACACTAGTTAGTGTCGAAACGTTGGCCTTTTTCTTTTGTAGTTAATTTTAAAAAACTAACTGCATTCCCGAACATTGCTTCTATTAACACAATTCTACCAGTTAAATAATTACCGCTTTATATTTATTTTGATTCATCAACTTATAAAACATAATTATAAACACTTACATAATGGAGAAGTTGGGTCCATAGGTGCAGTATATGTCCCAATCATAAACGAAGCAAGCATAACAGGGGTATAATCCAAGTTATTGAATGTGCACATAGAAATAATATCCCCCGGCTTGAATCCTTTTGCTCGCAAATTATGTCCAATTCTGATGGATCGGGATAACAAAGATCCATAAGTTTCACTTTGTCCTGATATTGGATCGACCTAAAATTCATTTTAAGTAGATATTAAAAAATATGAAAACAATATTTCAATAGGTAATGTAACATACCTGTGCTACTTTCTCAAGATGATTTTGAATTGAATCCATTATCATTTCACCCACTCCTTTTTCAATTGGGAATTCTATATCTTCGGGGAAATATATTTCCTTTGCCGGGGTGCTAGCACTGACACCATTTTCTGAAACGAAATAAATTTAAAAACTGAACAACGGTCAGATTCGCAACTACTTTTAATTAAGCAATTACTATTATTTTAAAAGCAAACAGGGCTTAAATAAATATAATTCTCACAGTAAAATATTGTGAGAGTAATAATTATATTTATAAGAAATTCGAAAATGATAATTTAATTACTTCCTGAGGAAATAGTTTTTAAAACTTTAAAAAATTCCTAGTAGGTAGAGGTATAATATCAATCATAGAAAGCAGAGACAAATATTCGTTTGGATGAGTCTATTTCAAAAAGGTAGGAGTGTTTCAAAGTGATTTAGAACATACAAATACTGATACGGAGGAGGAGGTTATAACTAATATTTTTAAGTTGGATAGTACCTACATGCTGCACTAAAAAATTAGTTTTCTAAGAAATTTTGTAATATTGTTTTTTTCAGAGAATCGACCCCACCAAAAAATAGAATTTCTAAGGGTTAAGCTTTGGTTTCCGATTCACCAAAATATTAGTACTTTATAATTTTGTATTGTTTTTTATTTATTTTTATTTCCTTCAAATTTATTGTTTTTCTTTAAATTTTCAATAAAAGTTAAAACTTTTTTCGCCTCTCACCCTTTGAAAATTTTCTGGCGACGCCCAATGTCAACATTTAAGGATAAAATAAGATGTATCTAATTAACTTTTAGACAAAGAATGGAACTAGGTTTGTGCCTAATAAATATTATATTTGTCGACACAAATCAAGATTCTTTAAAGAAAACATCTAGCATGTTTTTACTCCAAATATTGTAATGTAATAAATAAAGCAAAAACTTTTTACTTCATATTATGACTTTTAAGAATTTATAACTTGAACTTTTAAAGCATATTAAACTACAGAACAATATTGTAACGTTTTTATTTATTTAGGTGAAGTGTAAAATCAGAAAATCACGTATATTTATATAACATGTTTAATAACGAAAAATAAAAGATAAAAGTTAATGATAATTTAATAAAAAGGCACAATTAATTAAACTTAAAACACTAATTAGTCACTAAGAATATTTATTTACACACTTAACACTACTACGATTATTTACTTATACACTATATTTATTTATTTAACCACTAAATAATATTAAACTCTATTTATGTTACAATACATCGGCATTTACTTCTATCACCATTCAAACGTAGACTGACTCACCTTCCGCTCGGGTAACGTTTATATACTCAGAGCCGATAATCGAGAAGAATTCCATATATTCATTCCAGAATATCATTAAATTAATTACCTTATCACGTGGCACGATAAGTCATCCCCTTCCGTCGCCATCACCACAATAGCGCGCTGGTCCGTGCAGGTCGCTTGGTCGCCGCCACCCGGACGCCGCTCGTTATATTGCTTCCCCCTTAAGACTGTTTTGTCCCGGAACAGTCCTCGATGATGAAATCTACATGCATCACCCTTGATGCATTCTGATGTCTTGAAGAAGTGACAGTCTACGGTTGGTTCTTTGTTGACTTGTCTCTTTGGGTTGAAGCTGCAGACGAGGATTTCAATTCCGGTATACCGGAAGAGGATCTCTAACATGTTTCTCACTATCCTCCAATCCAAGCCATCTAGTCCACAGCCCATCTTCGGTAAAGCCAGCTTCATGATGTCGTTGTCACCTTAGTGTAAGGTCGTATGTGAAGTTTTCGTGTTTTCGGGTTTTAAATAACATCTTATGTTCTTTTCTGACGGTCTATATACTGACAAAACGTTATATGTAATTTAAAAATAGAATCCTGCCTTTTCAAAGTTCAACAAATATCGTATATGACTTTATCCAAGAAGCGATCGATTTATAAAGTTACATCATCTTATGTTCTTGTGGCTTTGTAACATTCGTCTTTATAACAGTTGTAACAGAAGAAGTTTTTAAAATTGTTTTTTGTCTTTTCTCAAATCTATATTTTTGCACATACGACACTAAGATACTAAGGCGACGAGGTGGTGCCTCAGATCGCGCAATGAATTCCACAAATTTCGATACAGTGGCTTCTGGTTCGATTTTGCCTTCGTAACTAAGTAGTAGATGTATCGTTTGTGTTCCACGTCATTATCTCTAAGTCGTACTGTATTCCCAACGGATGGACGTTGGTTGGCCAGTTCTTGAAGTCGTCCAAACATCTTCTTGAAGACGGTAGCAATTCCGCGAGACATTTTCGTGTCTTCAGCTATGCAATGACCAAGGGAATAGTCTGGCGATACCATGAACAGGTCTCGGTGTTCCTCTCGTGTCACGCCATATCGAACTTAACGGCCAGTGGAATAAGCTTCCATGAAATCTTCGAAGCTTGTTTCCTGGACTAATTCTGCGAAAGGTGCTAGATGGTTAAAATGAACTACTCGCGGCTTCCCATTAGGCATTTTTCTTATTCGGTAGTTTACGTCGTTAATTTTCTTGATTATTTCATAGGGCTCTTCCCAATTCTTCTGCTGCTTCGGTGATAATCCGCGACGCCTCTGCGGGTCACCACACCAGATCTCCAGGTTGGTAACTACCTTCGTCAGCTCTGATATCATAATGATCCTTCATCATGTCGCTGGCAACCTGAATACTTGTACGGACTTGTTTATGAATGTCATCCATTCTTCTTCGCAATTTACCCAGTAAAACCGTTGGCGCAATCTTTCCACGGTTCTGTTCCTTCAACACTTCCGGTACTCAGCTTCGAGAAACAATCAGCTCAGTTTTCGTCTCAGTACCTTCGGTGTTCCCCATCACACGTTTCAGGACACCGTCTTCAACCACAATAGAGTCCCATTGTGTGCAGTACGATTTTACTTTCCGGGAATGTGGTGCAACATTTTCCCATGCTGGCTTTTCTTCATTATTCTTCCAATCCAGTATTATTTTCAAATCCGGGTGGTTCTCGTGGTCTTGGCGCAGTTCCTCTGGATGCCATCTATCGTCTACTACTGTCGTTCTTCCGACGATGGAATGTTTTCTTCTACTCGGCAACAGTGTTTACATTCCTCCTGACATGGTCTTCTCGACAATGCATCTGCATTATGATGGCTCGTTCCTGCTTTATGTTCAATTACAAAGTCATATTCCTGTAGTCGTTCAATCTATCTGGCTACTCGACCTTCAGAATTCTTAAATTGTAGTAGCCATTTTAGAGCAGCGTGGTTGGTTTTAATAAGAAATTTTCTACCGTACAAATACATGTAGAAATGTTCGATGGACTTAACGACTGCTAATAATTCCTTTCTGATTACACAATAATTTATTTCAGGTTTTGACAATGTCTTGCTGAAATAGGCAATTACCTTCTCATGTCCGTCTTGTATTTGAGAAAGAACACCACCAATTCCAACGTTGCTGGCATCTGTGTCTAGTATGAACTCTTCTTCTGGCAACGGGTAACTTAAAACATGTGCGCTTGTCAAGGAATTTTTCAGTTGTTTGAATGCGGCTTGACAGTCCCTTTTCCAGATGAATCTTCGGCCTTTTTCAGTAATCTTTGTCAATGGTTTCGCAATATTGGCAAATCCAGGTACGTATCGTCGATAGTAGGTGCATAAACCAAGAAAGCTTCTAAGTTCATGCTTGTTTCTAGGTACTGGCCGGTCTTCAACAGATTTTATTTTCTCGGAGTCTACTGCAATCCCTCTACCAGAAACTATGTGTCCCAGGTAATAAAATTCGTCCTGGAATAGGTGACATTTCTTCAGGCTGAGCTTCAGATTGGCGTTTCGTAATCTTTGGAAAACCTCTTCTAAATTCTTCATATGGTCCTCAAACGTTTTCCCGATCGCAATAATATCGTCGAGGTAAACCAAACAAGTTTTCCATGACAGCCCAGCTAAAACGGTTTCCATGAGTCTTTCGAATGTTTCTGGGGCATTGCAGAGCTCAAATGGTATAAAAGTAAATTGCTAAAGTCCCGTGCCGATGGTGAATACTGTCTTCTCTTTATCCTTTGACGCCAAATCTACGTGCCAGTAATCGCTTTTTAAATCCAACGTGGCGAAAATCTTTGATCCGGCCAAAGGGTCCAGTGTATCGTCTATTCGGGGCAGCGCGTAGATATCCTTCTTCGTCACATTGTTAAGCTGACTATAATCAAGTCGTGTAGATCCATCCTTCTTTTTCACTAACACCACTGGTGACACCTATGGACTACTAGGAGGCTTAATCACACCTTCCAACTTCATGTTCTCAACTATTCGCACAGCTCCTTCTCGCTTTGCCAGTGGTAATCTTCTTACTGGTTGGATGATGGATCTTGCGTCTCCGGTGTCTATTTTATGGCGGACCACGTTGGTTCTTCCCTTGAATTTTTTGTCATAATCAAATACGTCCTGATACTTCCCGATTAAATTTTTCGCCTTGGTTTTTTGGTTGGTGATCAATCCTTAGAGTTATGACATTTGATTCACTATTGTGTCCGGGATTTTACTGCATGTCGTTTCCTTGGCCGTAACAGTTCGAATAATCGAGGATGCTGATTAACATTCTTCTACTTTTATAATATAACAACGGGATAAATATTAATAAAAAAGTAATTTTCTTGACTGTGGCCTTTAATTTAATAAAAAACAATTACTGAAATTCAGTCAACTTTATTAGTTTTATTTCAACCTCAACCGGTTTCACACCCCACCTGGGTCATCATCAGGAGCTACAATTAAAATACAGAAAAATTTATAAAAAACTGAAAAATTACGTGAAATCACAATAGAAAACTTACGTGAAAGTCAAAACATTTTTTGTATAGTATGACATAGTAAAATTAACATTAAAATATAAATTAATAATAAATAATT
This sequence comes from Agonum fuliginosum, assembly GCA_947534325.1. NCBI lineage: Eukaryota > Metazoa > Arthropoda > Insecta > Coleoptera > Carabidae > Agonum > Agonum fuliginosum. Next base: position 17,048,139 of record OX384031.1, on the reverse strand, counting down.
TAAAATCAATAAAAACGTGACATACACAGCACACAAACTTGGAAGAACTGACTAAGACATATTATTAATTACATCAATAATTACTAGAAAATTTATTCATGTTACTTAAAACCATGTATCATAGAAAAATGACTATTTTTTTTAGAAATGTTAACACTACTCATACAAAGAAAGCTAGAAATGAGTAAACTACTTAATTTTTGAATTTGATTTCAAAATATGATTGTTTATGTTACTCACTCAAATTCGTTGTGTCTGTTTTTAAGTTTACATAGTTTTTGTCTCAGTTTATGTATAGCATCTCTAGAGTAAGTCTTTTATGTAAATTTTGTTCTGTGTGTAAAATTTTAGTTTCTTCGAAATTGAAATTATGTTTTTGTGAGCTGCTATGTTCTGCTAATGCACAATTTCCACCCGTTTTTTTTCTAGTTGTTGCAGTTTCTCCTGTGTTCGTCCATCCTTGTTTTTAGAAACCTCTTCGTTTGTCCAGTATAATGTCCTTGGCAATCATTGGTTTTTAGATGTTTTGGAATTTTACTTTTAAGGGGAGTGAAAAGATTGCCTACTGGTTTATTTTGCATCAACGCAATATCTACATTTAATTCTTGTTTAAAAAGTTTTCGTAATTTTGACTTTCATGTAAGTTTTCTATTATGATTTAATGTAATTTTTCAGTTTTTTATAAATTTTTCTGTATTTTAATTGTAGCTCCTCATGATGACCCAGGTGGGGTGTGAAACCGGTTGATGTTGAATTAAAACTAATAAAATTGACTGAATTCCAATAATTGTTTTTTATTAAAATAAATATTAATGTTCATTATTCGAACCGGTACTATCTTCTTTGCTTTTATAGCGATTTTTCAATTACAACTCCAGGTCCAGTTCTGGTATCATCATTCTTGGGCTCCAGCATGACAATGTTCCCCTCGCAGAAACTACCTTCTAGTCTTCCTTCTACGATAATCTCACTTTGCTCTGGGAGGGTGACATCTTCGGCTATTAGCACACGTACTGCGTCGTTGTCCCGTGGATGTAATACGAGCTCTTCATCATTGACCATCATCACGCCATTCTTGAGGTCAAGTTTAAAACCGTGCTTTTGCATGATGTCCATACCAAGAATGAGTTCATCGTCAACGTCACACTACCAGCACACGATGTTCAAAGGAGGTATTCCCGATAATGATGTTCAAATCCAGCTCTCCAAATGCGGTAGCTTGTTCTCCAGTTGCTGTGCGTAATCGCCACTTGGTTGGATGGAGATGTGTCTTGTCACTCTTCGTCGCACCCGTATCTAGCAACATTTTAAGTGGCCTTTCGTCAATACCGGCATCCACATAGATGCTGTTGGCTTGATGATGAATGGATGCAACAAAGGCGATGGAATGTGGAACTACTAGATTATGAGTCGACTCATCTTATTTCTTCATGTCGGTCTTCTTTTCGACTTCTTGCAGTCTTTGCGGGTGACCGAGCTCATCATAATTCCAGCAACGCCGTTTTCTTCTTTCTGGAAGCATTTCTTTGAAGATTCGTCGCCTCTCTCATCTAAATCTTCCATGTTTTCCTCGACGTCAATGTTCCGCACTCTGGATTGGTTACGCGAAGCTTGTTTAGCAGCTTCATGCTCTAATGCAATTGACAATGCATCACTTATAGTTCTTGTGTGCGCTATTCTTAATGATTTCTGGATTTCGCTGTCTCGGATTCCGTTGACAAATTGTTGAATAGCCAGGGTCTGTATCACGGTTTCCGGAGCATCAGGGAATGCGAGGTGAATCAAGCGAGATATGTTCGCTTCAAATTCTTGAGGTGTCTCCTTCGATTCCTGATATGTGATATTTAGTTGCGTCTGGTACACCTGTTTCAAATGTGCAATTAAATCGACAATTAAAAATCGATTTTTTAAAAATCGATTTGTTGAAATATTTTACAAAAATCGATTTTTAAACCGATTTTTAATCGATTTAAAAAAGTTAATTTGAAAAATAAGATAAATGAAAGTAAAAAGCATTCCGTCTAACAAAAATAGCTATCACATCACGCTGTCAGTCAAGTAGGAATAGTCAAATTATAATTAGACTAACAGTAAACAAATAACACTATAAATAATATTTTAAATATTATATTAAATAAGTTGAACGAATCACCAAAACTAGCAATTAATACGGTAGCAACTTTACTTAGGTAGGTACATGGTTTTGAAAACTCCAAATGTTGCATCATTCGACTTGTGAAAGATTGGTAACTTGGTATGATACTTAAAGTAGCAGTTACATTTTGAACATAAGTAAAAATAATTTACTTTCAAAAAAATCGAATAAAAAATAGATTTTTTAAAAAAATCGAAAGGAAAAAATCGATTCACCGATTATTTTTTATTTTAAAATCGATTAAAAATAATCGATTTAAAAAAAATTATCGATTTTTTTTTAAATCGATTTTTTTTCGACATCCCTAATATCCAGTTGTGTGACCAGCAGTTCGTTGTCTCCTTGTTTATCTGGTTTCACCGTTTGGATAATATTGAGGACTTCTCCTTGTCATGCAAGGGCCAAATTACTAGCATTCTCTTCTGACGACCAACCATTCATTTTAGCAGCTATTTCAAATTGCCTTAAATAATTAAGCCACGCCGTTTTCCGTCATATTTTGGAGCTGTAACATCAGATGTTGAATTGGGTTCTGTTTTAATGGTTCTTTCTATTTTAACCCCATCTCCTTTGATCGCTTCGGTTGTCGACATCGACAATTTCTTTTTAAATTGTTCTATCTTTTCGTCATATTTTCGTCTAATTTTTCTTCTAAAATTCTAAAATTTTCTACAAATTTTTCTTCGAAGATTCTGAATGTTTCGGTAATTTTCTCTTCTAATATTCTAGAACTTTCCTCTTATTTTTTGTTCATTTGTTCAGATACGCTACACGCAACTTCAAGTTCCTCAGGATTTTCACCAGCATCTTCTACGGTTTTTCGTAGACGCTGTTGAAGTACAATCTTGACTCGCGCTGTGTCTTGATCCCGTTCTTCTAGTTCCTTCTTGAGTTGAGCCACTTTTAATTCACTTAATTTAACTTTATTTGTCGCCATTTTATTTATTTTTAATTACACAATAACGTTTTTATTTATTTAGGTGAAGTATAAAATCATAAAAACGCGAATATTTATATAACATGTTTAGTAATGAAAAATAAAAGATAAAAGTTAATGAATATAAAATAAACACGCACAATTAATTAAACTTAAAACACTAATTAGTCACTAAGGATATTTATTTACACACTTACCACTACTACGAATATTTATTTATACACTATATGTATTTATTTAACCACTAAATAACATTAAACTCTATTTATGTCACAATACATCGGTATTTACTTCTTTCGCCATTCAACTGACTGACTCACCGTCCGCTCGGGTAACGTTTTTATACCCAGAGCCGATAATCGAGAAATATATCGCGTGACACGATGAATCATCCCCTTCCGGCACCATCAACACAATAGCGCGCTGGTCCGTGCAGGTCGCTTGGCCGCCGCCACCCGGGCGCCGCTCATTACAATATTTAATTTTAATTTAACTAGAAAGTTATTTTAATTATAAATTTATATATAAATATGTTTAGACTAAGTAACTATAAGCTTAATATTGTCAATATTTCAAACAACAAAATTTTGAAACTTACCTTCGCACGACGGCATGTTGTATGGAGGATGTAACTCTAATTTATAAGTGAAGGTTATTCAGACACGAGCACCACAGTGGCTACAGAGGTTTCAGCAATGAAATTAAACCTAAAATACGAACTCTATATTAATATACAAATGACAAGAGATAAAACTCTATTGTTATCTCTAAGATTATACCAATACAATAAGATTTATTTGTATACGTATGTAATATATCTGTATGTAAAATATAAACAAAAAATAGCATTAGTGACTGTATTGAATTCTATTACATGTTAATAATAATGGAGTAACACGATAGAAACACCGATTTGATTTTCTTTTTTGTTATGTCAAAATAAATTTATAATTCATATATTTGAAATAATTTCGTCAAAATTGAATAAAATATTGTATAAACCACGTGAGATACGAATGTTTATTCACTCGAAGAAATTATCCCACTCGCCCTTCGGAGACAAATTTGTACACCAGAAGACCTGGTATAAGCCTGAGAAGACGCAAAAGCAACAGAAATGCTCGATTTTTTGTTTTACCATCGCATTGAAATCGTACTATAATTATCGTGGAGACCCATAAATCATTACTACAAATGCTTACTGTGAATATTAGTGAACGTATTGTTCGAAGAAGGGTAATTGAAGCAGATTTTCTGCACGAATGCCCGCCATGCGACCAGACCTTCTCCAACATCACCGAGTAACTCGCTTGCAATTTTTTGGGAGGCATGTAAATTGGGATTAAGGTTATTAGACTCGTGTTCTAATCACTATTGAATCACAATATTTTTTAATGTCATCATATGAATGTGTAAAAGTATGACAACCAATTGAGAAACTTGTGCATTCAGCAATACTGGAAGATTCGAGGGAGGATCAGTAATGGTGTGAACTGGGATATCAGTAGAGTTGCGGATAGATCTATACCTTGTTTCTATGGAGTATTGAGTGTTGATAGGTACAGAAAAGATATTCAGATTGTCAATGTTGTCCCTTATGCACCATTTTAAGATGATAATTTATCCTGATGCACGATAATGCGCGCCCTCATGGTGCTACAATCGTAAACGGTTTCATAAATGATGTTAACATCAATCGTGATGTGTCCAGCGCGGAGTACAAATCTGAATCCAATATAATATGTGTGCTATAAACTCGATATAAAGATTCGAAGTCGTGTACCTGGTCCCAGTAGGCTAAGTACGTTGGAATAAATAATAAAATTATTCGTCTAGTCGTCGTTCTGTATGGACGGGTTTTTCGTTTCGTGTGCTTGCAATAATTGTTTTCAATACTTACAAAATGCCTGATAAAATGCAAACGCGTAGTGATACTAGTAATAGCAATAGTGATGAGGCATTGAAACGTGCTCTGGAGATTGCTATGAAAAAGTTTGAAGATTGTTTTGAAGTGTTGAAAATTGAGTTGGTTTTTTAAAAAAGTGAACTTGCGGAGTGTAAAATAAAAAAAGTGAACTTGCGGAGTATAAAAATACAATCCGCATTCAATCGGAAATTATCAAAAAGCTTTCGCCGACATCAAGTGTTAAAGCTATTAAACCTAATCCTGCAACTATCCCTGTAAGGGCTCCAAATAATCAAGATTTAGCAGTAGCGGTACGTCAACAAGGTCGAAATCAGTTGAAGTAAAATCCGCTGTTTCGAAAACAGTAGTGTTAAAATCAGCTGACACTAAACAAAATCGTACTGATCCAACGTCAGCACCAGCAATTAAACCAAAGCAACAACAACAGCGTAGTACGCGCAATAATTACACAGTGGATACCGCCCAGGGCAGTACGCAAAGTAATTTGGCTGGTGCAGCTCGTCGTGCTTGGCTTCATATTAGCCGTGTAGCGAACAATGCTACTATGGAAGATATAAGGATTATTCTGCACAATATTCAAAAGGATTGTATTTGTCAAAAAATAATTCACGATGGGAACTACAGCTCCTTCAAACTTGGAATACCATACGAAAGGCTCGCTGACTATCACAAGCCATAAGTATGGCCCCAAGGGATCATAATAAGGAGATACTGGTGCCCGAAAAAACGAAATGAAGATTTTTTAGGAAGGAGAAGCTTGAACGGACAGGGCGGTCAATAAAATCTGTAACCTGCTACTTGAACAACAAGATTAGTGATGAACTGTGACTTTGATATAATCGGTCTAACGGAGACTTGGCTGCATCCTGGAATCTCGAATTCTGAACTTTTTCCATCTGAATACTTCTCTGTGCTTCGCCAAGACAGAGATTTCGTCACACTTAATGTCACTCGTGGTGGGGGTGTTCTACTGGCCTTCAAGAGTGTGTTCAAATTTGAAACTATCGACGTGCAGGAAGTGCGTGAAACTCTTCCTTCAGTGGATATCGTTGCATGTGGAATCTTCTTACAACAATATAGCATTGTTATTTTTGTCATTTACATTCCCACAACACCGAATATTTCACATTTAAATATTGTAAATTCATTTATTGAACGTAATTGCATTAACGATAAGCATGTGCTAATTATGGGCGATTTTAATATTCCAAACTACTGTTCTGGCAATTTAAATGACAATATAGTTGCTCATCTTGCAAATTTTGCTGCATTCTGTCAAATTGATCAGCGCAATTTGGTTTACAATAATAATCACCGACTTTTAGATTTAATTTTTACTAATGTAGATTGTTAAATTATTCGTGATGATTTTCCACTTATCCAAGAAGATTTGTATCATCCAGCTTTGTTTATTAATCTAAATCTAACTATTGGTTTATCTAATTTTCACTTGTAATATCACATGTGCGCATTCATTCTTTCCGGAATTTTTTTTGAGTGCTTTCCAACAACGTCTTAATTAGCTCAAGTGATACACGAGAGCTAATTACGTTGTTGGAATGCACGATAAAAATTTTTTTGGACATGAATGAATGCACGAGTGCATATTCGGTAAGAAAATCGCAATGACACGGCCGCTGTATTTTTGAATACTTTTTTATAATAGAAACTTAAAATATTTACTAAATTTATATTTAACATTAATAAATATGTATTATTTATCTTATTATTTGCTTATTTACACTCAAAATGACAATTTAACCAATTTTTCATTTAATGTCAAAGTGACAGATGACGAAAAATTTCCGCTTATTAGTTACTCAAGCTACTAGTCAAAAATTTCTGAGAAAATTTGTATATAACCATGGTTACTATTATTGTAATCCATTCATCCATTGGCTGTTATTTGTGTCATGCGATTTTCATCGTAATAATTACTGCAAAAAAAGCAACGGCACTTTTCCATCTTGTTGGAAACGTACAAAAGTTTGTCCAGTGCTTAAGTCAGGCGACCCATCGTTAATTGTCAATTACAGACCGATATCCATTATTTCAAATTTTACAAAACTTCTGGAGATAATTCTATATAACCAGTTGTTTCCTCAGATACGACATTACATTTCTGACCACCAACATGGTTTTAAGCCAATGCGTTCCACTGTCACTAATTTGAGTATATTTACACATCATTCCGCTGAAATCTTAGATGGAAATGGCCAACTTGATATTATTTACACTGATTTTTCCAAGGCTTTCGACAAATTAAGTCATGATATTCTGTTACGTAAACTGGTGAACTTCGGTTTTAAAAAGTTTTACTAAATTTGTTTAAATCATATTTGTCCCATCGCTTGCAAATTGTAACATACAATGGTTTTCAAGGTGAGCCCTTTGTTGCCAAAGCGGGTGTACCTCAGGGATCCCTTTGTTATTTACATTATTTATAAATGACATTTGCGAATCAATAAACTGTGACATACTACTTTATGCTGATGATATCAAAATATTTCATGAAATAAAATCCATCTCAGATTGCCATACACTTTAAGAAGATATAAATTCTCTTCAACAATGGTGTAATACTAACTTCTTATCATTGAATATAAAAAATGACTTTCTTGTACGCCTATTAAACGGTTCATACTTTTCTTAATAACTAAAATGTAGAATAATATAAAAATTCTGAAGTGGCCACCACAAGACCTCCCGCCATATACCTACTTTATTCTTTTAACTTATTATACAAATATATTAATATATATATATATATATATATATATATATATATATATATATATATATATATATATATATATAAGTACTACTACTACTGCTACTATACTCACAAATATATTTTAGTCGCATTTTATTTGAACGGCAGAAGAAGATATAAAGCAGATTTTACTATTGTCACTGTCATGTCATAATCATTTAAATTTTACGTAGTAACAAATGTTAATCGATCATGGACTACAAGATTCCGAAATACTAAATTATAAATATATACTTTAATTATTCTTAAATGATACCAGATATAAAAATATTTATAAAATACTGATTGTAGTTAATAATCACATAATCTATAAAAAAATTTAAATATTTATCGAAATATTTGAAAAAAGTACTACTTCCGGTTTGTAGATTGAAACCAAAAATAGGAGATGCACAACAAGATGCTATAACAGTCCTAAATACAAGATTTCAACTTTTTACGTCTAACGGTATTTGAGTTATGCGACACACATACGTCCGTCCGTCCGTACGTACGTACAGACGTCACGACTAAACTAGTCATAATGGATTCAGAAAAGGTCAAAAAATCTGAAAACCGAAATTTTTCGCGATTACAATACTTCCTTTTTACTCCGTACAAGGAAGTAAAAAGTGTAAAATTATGATCTATTCTCGTAAAAAATATCCAATACATTATGATTACTGCGTTCAATCTGAATTGTTGTCAAGATGTACTCGCATGCAAGATTTAGGCATAACATTTGATCCTCACCTGACATTTTGTTTACATATTACCGAACTAGTAGCGTCAGCAAATAAATTGCTTGGTTTCATAATTCGTTCAGTAGACAGTTTAATAGTTTGCACTGTGTTAAAATTTTGTACTTGGCCTACATTAGATCCAAGTTAGAATACGGCATTTTAATTTGGTACTCCCCAATATTTACTTACATAACATGCTTGAAAATGTGCAGCGACGATTTCTCAAATTCTTATGGCTTAAGGAAAGTCGTACTTATCCCGAAATAGGTATTGATCAAGATATTCTGCTAACTCATTTTAATATTGAGTCCATAAGTAGCAAACATGATCACATCGCACTTAACAATTTATATACTATATATAATTTGTTAAAAAATTAAATTGATGCCCCTCTGTTATTAAATAAAATTCCATTTTACATCCCAAGAGTTACTTCACGCTCACGTAAAACGTTTTATTTACCACCTTTCAAAACTGTAGCGTTAAGTAAATCTCCTATTTTTGTTATGTGTACACTTTATAATGAAAAGTGTGACTTATTTAGTATTTTTGAATAAGTACCTTATGTTGTATTATTATTCTACCTGAAAGCCACAATCGATACATCCTATGTAAACCACCTTAGAAAAAAAATGTTTTTGACTGAAAAAAATGTCCAACTTTAAGAACTTGTACGGAGTATAAAAAAAATTGTAGACCATATTCAAGCCAAGGACATTAAATTTCACACAATTTAATTTAAAGTTAAAAAAAGAACAAGTTTCTACGATGATTTGATCCAAAGTTATGAGCATACGGGACATGGGATGTATCGAATGTGGCTTTCAGGTACACCATTCGAAAGTGGAGACTTTGATCTTTTTTAAACCCAAAGGATTATTGATTTTGGATCAAATGCAACCGAGTTATTAATGTTTAAAAATTTGACATTTTTCGTCAACAAAAAAATTTTCCCCTAATTTTTTCGTCGAGTGTAGTTCGATAAGGCCCGGGAAAGTAAGTTATTTTAAAATTATTGTGTAGAGTATTCAAAATCTAAACTAATAATAATCCTTTCTGTGTAAGGTGGCAAAAGATCATGTGGTAACGGACCTTAGAGCCTTAAGGTATTTGCCAAATGGAACAAATTACTATAAACTTAATTTTGACGATAACTGGAAAGAGTTACCACAAAGACAAAAAAGATTTCCGGTTTGGTAATATGGCCATGTACACAGAAAAAAGAAAAATAAAAAAACAGAAATGGCAACACCTTCAACAGTTAAAATCAGTTGTTCCATTCGACTGTCACTTTTTCTATGACAATCTGGACTAATGAATGAATATCAATAATTTTGATGTGTTTTTGTTTTACTTATATTTTTATTAATAAACAATGATCCAAAAATTATTGCTAAACCGTGCTTTATGGTTTTACGACAATTTTTTGGTACAATACAGTGGCGGTGCGTCAGATGAGGCAGGTGAGGCGGAGCCTCACCGCTTAAAATCGCAATTTTAAAATTTTTATTTTTATTATAATTTTATTTATCTAATTTAAAAATAATTATTGTGGCACAATAATGCAAAAAAAGTATTTAAATAGTGTTATTTTCGCGAGATTCATAAAGAATGTATACAATGAGGCTGCCGTTGCAACGGTTGGTTTCATTCATCGTCTGTGCGACGGACTGCTGTTCGTTCTCTCCCGTGTATTATCGTATGTTCATGGAGAGGTGGAGAGGCCTTGGGTGAGGCTAGCGAAATATCGTCTGTCTTCGCGCAAGACCTACACTACACCACACATACAGAGCCTCGCATAGCCTAGCGCACACAGCTAAATACACGTGTAGAAACAAAGTTTATTTTTACTGTGTTGTTGATTTCTTGTCTTATTTATTGTTGTGAATGCTATTTTATCATTAGTTATGTTTTGAAACTAATAGTTTCTAATAAAAATTATGAATAACCAATAAGAATAAATGTAAAATCTAACAAATAGAACTTGTAATATTTTTATCAATATTTAAATAATAACAATGACAACATTCAACTACTATTCAACATTTCTATATTATGAACAAATAAATAAAATTATTTCAATTAAATTTTTATTATAAATATTTAATATATGGACAAAATAAGAATCATAATAATCAAGAACAGATAAAATTTGTTCGCCTCACGCTCTAATCTTGTTTTGCCGAGAGCCGCAGAACGCTAGTCGCGTCTTGTTGAATGTTTTATTCTACTCTATTTTCTATTCTGTTACCTACTTTATTTAAATATGCATGTACTTTTTGTGGACGTTTTAAGTATACCGCATAAACATATCTCCTGTGCGTTGGAGAAAACAAAATTTAAAAAATATTTTCTGCTGTTTTTATGATTATAGCGTTTTATCTTGTCTCACAAAAAATTATTTATTTAAGTAATGAAATAAAGTTCTGTGTTCTGATGTTTTATTGATTTTATGCGTAAACAATTGATTTTAGAACATTTCATTGAAATTATGATACAAAGTATTTAAAGGCGTTTAAAGCATTTGACCTTGAACCCAAAAAAACTTTGGAGTCACGCACCGTCACTGGTACAATACCTTGTAGCTTGTAAACAACAATAAAAATAATAAATAATTACAAATGATTTTTGTTTAAAAACACTCGAAAAATGCAAAGCCTTAAACAGAAATATTAACTAACAAATCTTTTTTTGTCTCTCCTGTAAATTTGCATATTTAGGCTTACGAGGTATTAGTATTTCACCAACGACATCTTAATAAATTTTCATAATATTTTCATTATGAAATCGTACAATAATGATTTACTTTAGCTCCGTTAAATCGTAGAGAAGTACAACTTTAGTCCCGCATTTTTCGACCAATCAGAGCGCTGCCTGTGCACTCGATCGCTGTCGAGAATTGGTCATAACGTCGTCTATTGTTGTTGCAACCCGTAATGACCATTTGTTTTGTGTTGAGATTTTGCTTTGGTGTTACAAATCTAAAATCATTTTGCGATTTCATAAAAAATATAATACGAGTATATACAGGCTGGTTTTGAAGTTAATGTCATAAATTTAAGGGTACCTACTTCTATTGTTAGTGTTTAATAGGAAAACGTATCCAGTGCAGTATTACAAAATATGCTGCAAGTAACCTACCCTTAATTTTGTTTTGTAATCTACACATGTCATACTACTTACCCTTAAACTTATGACATTAACTTCAAAACCATTCTGTACATCGGCTGAAAAAATATTTTTATTACTGATGTGATTATTTTTCTCGTCTAGCGTCTCTAAAAATAATATTCCACATTCGTAATGAAAAATCCTTCTTTAGAGCCTAAATGACTATTTCGGGTTTCATCTTAATCGCAGTAAATAATATCAACCAATACTACGATTACTTACTAAAATATTTACAAAAAGTTTAACGCACCTCATATATTTCAAAGCTATTCAAACTTTTCTCAACATGAATACTTACAACAGTTGTAATTGTAATAGTTTTCTAGTTTCTTAAAGAATAATTTATTGTTGTAATTTAAACTGTATAATGTACTAGAATAATTAAAAATTTAATTGGAAAAAAATTATTTTACAAAATATTAATTATTCCTTATAATAAGTACTTACCTACATATAAAAGTTATTGTTTAATAAACTGATACCTACCTATCTGATAGTTATTAACTTAGAACTTACTACAATTATTTTAGGTGAACAAAACAAAGCAAATTTAAATTAAACACACCAAAATTGTTATGTTTACAATTTATTGTTCTTGTCAATGTTAAAACACATGCAACAACTAGGTATACAAGAC